>JAODAL010007130.1:0-127768 GCA_025379985.1 Phyllomedusa bahiana
GTTTCATCTGCCATTACACAGCAGATGACTGAGATTACACAAATAGCAGGATTTCTACTTGTATACTAATGTATTTTAACAAAATATTATCTTCCTTTGTTTTTTTTTAATGTGTTTCTTTTTTTTTAAAAAAAACAAATTTAATAGTAATAGTATTCTAAATACATTATTGTTTTTATTTTGCTTTGATCAGGAGATAAAAAAAGATTCTTTACTGCAATGTATACAATTTTTCCTTAGGTTCCCGCCCCACGCTCTTTATTTTTCTTTATCTGATTACTCCATTGCTCTCCTGCCCCATGATGACCCCACCCCCTGTTCAGTGTTATCTTTTTGCATAGGATTGTTTATTTAAGTTATTAAAGCTTGTAGCTTTGGCACTAGAGTTAAAAACCCTTTCACTCAATCATTTTTAAAACCAGGAAATATACCATCACTGTTAGAACCACCCACTTTTGAAAAATGGAAATGTGGTCTAAAGTGGGCTAGGGGCCTTGTAAAACAATAGGGTGAAAAACCCCCCGTTCCCCCCTTCAAAACCCTTGGACATATGCTATGTCCAGGTCGTTTGGGGGTTCACGAACCTGACTTAAATGCATAACCGGGATAACGCGAACTAAAAAGCAGATTTTTGTAAATCGGCGCGGGGTTCAGCGTAATTACAGCTGACACCCCCGCAGCATCGGCCCTGACTCGCGATCATCCAGGGGGGGGGGGGGGGGGGCGGAAAACCCCTTAATTAATCTCGCCATGGGGGTCGCAAAAAAACAAAGAGGGGCGCGGAGGAGATCTCCTGCGTCCTTTGGCGGCAGCAACTGCAATGGATCGTCGACCCTGCAGCTTCCCTGTTGCAGACAGCAGGGAAAGGCATAAAATTGCCTTTCCCGGTTGTCTGTGAGTATGATCCCGGGCCGTGAAAAGCTTGTACTGTTTCCCTATTGAATGAAGTGACAAGATCTTAAATTCAAACCCCCCTAGGGGGAAAAGAAAAAAAAAAATTGTAAAAAAAGTAAAAAAAAAATAAAAATTGAAAAACAATTAAAAACACAAAAGAAAAAAAAATAAAAATACGTACACCCCCTTTTCCCCCCTTTACAAACGCCAAGCCCCAAAAAAGATCAAAATAAAAAAAAGCCCCTTATTTGTTATGCCGTGTGGGTAACGCTGACTTAAAATCTGTCTGCAAAATTAACCCATACGCTGAACGCCGTAAAAAAGAAAAAAAAAATCACATTATAAGATTTTTTGTCATACCACCACAAAAAAGGAAAAAAAAGCGATCAAAAACTCCTATAAACGCCAAAGTTGTCCTTTTAAAACGTCGTTCATCCCGCAAAAAAAAAGTCCTTACACAGCTCTGTAACGAAAAATAAAAAATTATAGCCTCAAAAGATAGCGATGCATAAATATTTCACCTAAAAAACATTTTTTTTTTTTTTTTTAAAAAATGTTCAAAAAAAAAAAAAACTATATAAAAAGGATACGCCATAATCATATCGCCCCAAAAGATAAAGCTAACTTATAAAAGGGATACTGCAGGGTGAGCGTGTTAAAAAAAAAAAAAATTTAGGATTGCAGTATTTTTCTACACCCTCCCTTTCCAAAAACTTTCAACTCTTTCCCGCAAAAAAAAAGCCCCTACACACCCCAAAACACAGAAAAATTAAAAAAAAGTTATGGCTCTCAGACATGGGATGGAAAAAAACGTATTTTCCTGGTTGAAAAAAAGTGTTTTTTTGTAAAAAGCAGTAAAACATAAAAAAAAATAAAAATTGGTATCGCTTTTAACGATTGACCTGCTGATAAAAGCTACATGCTTATATCCCGAAACAGTGACCGCATAAAAAAAAAAAAAAAAAAACCCTCCCAAGTTGCTGTATTTTGTTCAAAAACGACTTCCAAAAACCTTAAAAAAAATGAACAAGCGTCTATCACCCCGGGGATTTTACCAAAAAAAAAACATAAATACCCTGCAAAAAACAAGCCATAACCACCCCGAAAAGTTTTCCTGTCTTTTACACTGCACGGCAATGCTATAAAAAATTGGAACCCAAAAAAAATGGCGGAAAGCTTTCCCCCCCCCATTTTCAGGGGCCCAATGCTAAAAAAAATGGAACCCTGTGCAACCAAAATGCACAGACACCCCCGATGAGATCCCGGGGGGTTTGAACAAAAGGGGGTGACTTCGGGAAGGGTTTTTCACTTTTTGCTACTTTGGGGGCTTTGCAGATGCGACAGGGCCCCCCCCAAAATCTGGTTCCCAAAAAAGCGAAATAGCGCTCCCTCCCTTGTACGCCGAACATGCTCCCAAAAACCAGTTTACCCCACATGAGGAGAATTGCCGAACTTTAAAGAAATGGCTTAAACAAAATTTTGGGGTTTTTTTTTTCCAGGATTCCTTTAAATATGAAACATTTTTAAGCAAAAAATTGCGGGTTTTTTAAAAAAAAAATTTTTTTTTTAATTTTTAGGCAAATGCTAAAAAAAAAATTTTGGGAATCCCCTGTGGGGTTATAAAACCATGCCCCCCAAAAAAATTTTTCCCCAAAGGGGTTTTTATTTTCCCCAATATGGGTCTTTTAGAGGTTTTATTAGTTTTAGCATTTTTAGGGTGTCCTCAAACCAAAAATGGCACTAAAAAAATGATAAAAAATTAGACCCCAGAGTCCAGTAGGTGCTCCTTTATTTGAGCTTGTGGTTGACCCCAAATAGTCCCCAAGGGCCACATATGGGTTATCTCAAAAAAACGGCAGCCCTGGGGGAAATGTTTTTAAAAAATTGCATTTACCTAGTCATATTTACCGTGTTCCGTGAAAAATGGAAAAATATTGAAAATTTGCAAAAATAGTGACTTTTTTGAAATTTCACCCCCACTTTGCTTTAAAATTTCTGGTAAAAATACCTAAAGGATTAACAAACCCCTAAACACTTTTGAAAATTATTTTAAAGGGGTTAGTTTTTTAAAAGGCATTAGGGGGGTTTTAAAACATGCACCCCCTCAAGCCACTCAAAAAGGATGGCCCCAAAAAAAAATGTTTTATTGCAAATTTTCTTGAAAATGTGAGAAATTTAAAAAACAAAGTTTTAAACCCCCTAATTTCGAAAAAAAAAAAAAAAAATTAAAAAACTGATGAAAACCCTATGTGGGATATGGAGATGGCTAGTTTTAAACTATTTTTTGGTGAAAATCATCTGTTTTACCAGAAATTTTGGAACTTTAAAATGACAAATTTTTCCAAATTTTTCAGGGAAATTTTGATTTTTTTCAAAAACAAACAAGGATTTTTAGGGATCAAAAAATTTTCTTACTAACTTTAAGCACAATGGTCACAAGAAAACAATCTCTGAATCACTTGGATAGGAAAAAAGTGTCAAAAAGTTTTCTCAACAAAAAAGAGAACACATGTCAGATTTAAAAAAATGGGGCTGTGTCGGAAAGGAAAAAAGGGCTGGGTCCTTAAGAGGTTAACAAAACTAAACTGAGACCATATCTGTATGGAAAACTGGTAATTGGCATGAAATCCCAAAAAAGTAACCCGGGGAAATCAGGAAAAAAATTTGGGGGCTTGTAAAATTCTTTACAAAATTTATCCTGTAAGTGCACTGTACAGTACTCCTTAACAAGTGCACTCCAGTTTAGGAAGATGTGTGGGGTAGATGGGGAAGCAAAGAGTAAATGTGTAGTGGGATATTTAACAGGGGTTATTTAAAGGGATGTTCCCATCCTAGACACTTATGGCACATTTAAAATTTAATAAAAAGTTCATAGCTGCGGTCCCCCTCTGGGACCACAAAACCCGCTCAAAAAAATGGGCCTCCAAAAAATCCCCCTTCAGAAAAATTTTTGGGTTACGCAGTTTTTTATCATTCATTTCAATTGGGGGGTTTCAGTTTTCGAGTGGTTGCAGTTTCAGAGGGCCCATTCTTGAAATATGTGTGAGTCCTAGAGGAAGGACCTGTATTATGAGTTATTTATGACATATCCTACTGATATGCCATAAATGTTTACAATGGAAAACCCCTTTTAAACAAATTTAAAAGTGTTTCTTGGGGTCACTTATATACTTAAATTTTGGGGGGTCCCACCCCAGAATTTAAAGACAAAATCAAAAAGGATTGCCATCAATTTGGAAAAGGTTAAGGGTTCCCAACTCTGGGGCCCAAAATCCATTCCCGGGAAATTTCCCGTTCTGAAAGGAAAAAATCCCCTGCGTTAAAAGGGAGTCCTCTCCCTTTTTTTTTCAATAGGGAGTTCTGAGTAAAGCCCTTTTTGCTACCCTTTTCGGCTGTACTTTTAGAACTTCCCCTTTTAAAATAAATTTGGGTAGTAACCCCCTGCAAGCATGGCCCCCTCCCCAGTTCAAAAGGGAAAATTTTGGAAGCCTGGTTTAACCATCTTTTTTTGAAAAGCTATATAAAAGGAAAATTTAAACCCTAAAGCTTAAAAAACCACATTTTTTTTGACTTCACTGGGATTAATGACACAGTTATTTGCTTGCAATAACACCCCAGGACAAAAATCATTCTTTTAAAAAAACCAAATCCTTAAATTTTGGGGGCCCCAAGGGTTTTGGGGTTTCCTAAAATATTAAAAGCAGTAATCTGCAATATTTTTCCCTTTTGTATGCCCTGATAATTTTACAATTTTTTTCTGGGGAATGCCGGGAAAAATTGTAGTTTATCATGAACTGGAAAAAAGTCACAAAAATTTAAGGGTAATGGGTTTTAAAAAAAATTTGGGGCTTTTTACCTGAAAGTGGGGGGGCCCGACTTAAAAAAAAATTCTAAAAAAAATGCGCAGCAGCATAAAATAACAAAATGTACTCACCTTTGTACTATTCCAACGCTGAAGCTTTCTTGCCTTCTGCAGTATTAAATATATATATATATATATATATACACTCACCGGGCCCCTTATTAGGGCACCAAGCCCATAAGGGTTTGGGAACCCCCCTTTTTTCCCTTTCCCGAAAGGCCCCCAATTCTTCGTGGGATGATTCAACCCAAAGGGTTTCAACGATGCTCAATTGGTACCAAGGGGCCCAAAAAAATTTCCCAAAAAAATATTCCCCCCACCATGAACCCCCACCCCCAAAAAAAGGGGCCCGAAAAAAGTTGATACAAAAGGGAGGGTGGGGTCCATGCTTTCATTTTTTTTTTGACCCCAAAATTCCTTTAACCCCCCCATCCCCCTTTTCCCCAGAGAAATCGAGACTCATCAACCAGGCAAAGTTTTTTTCCAAAACTTTTTACTGTCCAATTTTCGAAAGACTTGGGCAAATTGGAAACCTTCCCTTTCCTGTTTTTAGCCCGAAAGGAATGGCACCCGGTTTTGGTCTTCGCTGCTGTAGGGCCCTTGCCTCAAAGTTCGCCCTACCCGTGCTTTTAAAAGAAAGCTCTTTCTGGGCCCACCCCTTTGGGTTTTAAAGGGTGGCCCATTTGAGTCACCCGTTGGGGCCTTTTTTATCAGTCGAAAACCCGTCTGCCATTCCCTTTTTTACCTTTTGGCTACAACAAAAGGGATTTTCCCCCCCACAGGACTGCCGCTCACTGGGATGTTTTTTCTTTTTTGGACCAAATTTTCTGTAAACCCAAGATGGTTTGTGCGTGAAAATCCCAGGGGATCAGCAGTTTCTGAAATAACCCGAACCCCCCCTTCTGGCAAACCCAAAAACCAAGCCCCTTCAAAAGGGACTCCAAAACACCTTTCTTTTCCCCAAAAAAATGAATGCTCGGTTTGAACTGCAGGAGAAATTTTCTTGACCAAAGGGCTAAAATTTCCTAAAAATTTCCCCTGAGTTGCCGCCATGTGATTGGGCTGATTAAAAAATTAAGTGTTAAAAGAGGTTGGGAAAAGGTGACCTTTAAAAAAGGGGGCCGGGGTGGTTTTATATATTTATTAAAATAAAAAAATTTAATAATTTAATAATATATTTTATATATATAATACACACCCAAATTTAAAACAGAAGTTTAAATACACCCATTTAAAAAAGAAAAAATATGATTTTTTCTCACTATTACCAAAATTATTTTAATTTTGCCAAATGCCAGAATAATTTAGAGAGGGATTTTTTTAAGGGATTTTTATTGCTTTTCCCGCAAAGGGCCCAAAAATTTTCATACAATAAAGGAAATTAAATTTTGCCTTTAAGCCCAAATTTTGGGGCCCTTTCCTATGATGATGTAAATATTTGTAAAGCCACTTAAAAAACACATCTTCTGTGTGTAACAAAAAAAAATGGGGGAAAGTCTAAAGAAATTTAAAACAAGATTCAGGAAGGGATGGTTCTGTGTCCCCAGAGAAGGGAAAGTGCTTTTGGGGCCCGAAATGTGCATATTCCCAAACCCCGAAAAAACAAAAAGACCTTTTGAAGATGCTGTCAAGTTGGGAAAAAATGTTTTTTAAACATTAAACCCCAAAATGAAACGCGTAATCTAATCCCAAAATGGGCCCGAAAAGTCACTTGGGCCCGGGAAAAAAGCCCTTACCCAAAAAAAAACAAATAAAAAAACCATATTAATGCTTTTTGAATGCAAAAAAAGGAAAAAAAGACCCAATTTTTTTGGGGAAAGGCCCCTGTGGGCCAAAAAAGATAAAATTAAAATGTTTGAAAATAAAACCCCATTAATGGTTGGAGGAAAAAAAGGGGGAAGTTTTGGAAAGCCTAAAACCCCCACCCAAACTGGAAAAAACGGGGTGGCAGCATCAGGGTTTGGGGTTTTTTTGCTGCAGGAGGGGCTTGTGCACCTTTACAAAAAAATGGCCCTAATGAGGAAGAAGATTAAAGTAAACAATAAATGAAACAAAAATCTCCCAAAACATTAGCCAGGAAAATTAAAAATCTTGGGGGAAATGGGTCTTTCCCAATGGGCAAATGACCCCGGAAAGGCTTCCCGCGCAAAACTGGTTAAAAATTTGGGTCAAAGGGGGGGTTTTCCACTACAAGGGTTCTGCCCTTTTTTATGTTAAAGAATTGGCAAAAACAAATCATTTTCAATAAAAAGCCCCTTAAAAAGTGTCCCCCCACCTATCCTTGGGTATAAACCTCTTTTTATCGGCCCGCAAACAGCTCCTCAGGGTTTTACTATAAACCACAAAACCCTTTCAAAACTCTGTTGAAAGGGGGGTCAATTTGGTTTGGTTGCCCTCCTCGCTACAAACTCGGTGTCCCCCCCGCAGCTCATCTCTGGGAGGTTTTAGTAAGGGAAACCCGTAAACACGCCTCTGAATTCAAAAATGAAATTTAAAACAGGATGAAAATATGATGAAAAAGTTGTGAGAAAACCCCTTTTAAGGGTTTAAACCCAAATCCCAATGTTTTGGAAATGGCCAACACAAACCTTTATCTCAAATGCTATTGAAAATTTATGGGCAAAGCTGAAAAGGGAGGTGTGAGAAAGGCACCTAAAACATGGCTTTTGTTTTCCCCCAATTTTTTGCAGGAGAAATGGCCCCAAAAATTTCCCACCAAAATATTGTGAGAAAACTTGTGGGGGTAACCAAAACGTTTGCCCCAAAAATCTTTCCCGTTAAAAAGGGGAATGCTAAACCCAAAAACTAATGCAATGTATGTAAACTTCTGACTTTGCAGAAAGCAAAAAAAAAGGGGCTTAAAATTCTTTCTCTCATTTTCGGCATTTGGCAAATCAAATAATTTGGTTTTTAATTACCTAAAAAAGGGGAAGGTTTATTCTGTTTTTATGTCAGAAGTGAGAAAAAAAATGCATATGTGTCTTTTTAATAGGGTTTTTAAATTTTGGTTTCAAAATTAATATATATATTTAAAATATATATTATATATATTTTAATAAAAATATATTAATAATATTTAATTAAATATTATTATTTTTATTTATTATTAACACATATAAATTTAAATATTATTTAAAAAATAATAATATAATATATATAATTTGGGGGTGAATTTTAGTAAACAATTAAGGGAATGTTGCACTAGCTGGAGCATGGCAGCCCTTTCACTCAGAACCTAGAAAAAGAACCCCCACCGAGCTGACATTGACAGTCTATCCTAACGCTAGGCCATCAGTTTTGCAGTCCAAGATAACTCTTTTAAACTTCACTTTTTGCAGACAATTACAAGTTAGTAAGGAAACCACAAATGACCCCTGTAATAAGAGGACACAGCACTTATTCACAGCTTGTCTGCAGAAAAAAAAAACATTTACAAAGTAGACTGAAACCCTTCTCCCTTTCAGACCTTGGGGGCCTGTCAGGGTGCAAGTTGCTTAAGTCGTCAAAATTTTAAAAGCCCACTTTAAATTTATAGGTAAACCCTTTTTAAAAAAATAACCATCTGCAGCTTAAAATATTGCTTCTTTTTTCTCAAGGGTTAATGAAGAGCAGCTAGGAAAAAGAAGAAAGTTCAGATCCTTGTATTGCAAGGACCAATACGCTTCTGAATGCAGTATACTGACAGAATTATTGCATCTCGTGAATATTGTTCTTTGTCAGCAATATACCTACTCTATGGTAGTATTAACACTAGAAAGTGGACAGGACCTTCAGTTACGTTTTATGAGAGTCTGTTGGATTGACTGTTTATCTTTTACTGCAATTTGACTTTATCTCACTGCTGTTTCTTTTAACAACCTATTTTGACAAAGGATCCGGTGTCTGACAGTATTACCTTAGGGACATTTGACCATAACATATTTGTCATTTCAAATCTAATATATAAACTAGTAGCTACCTTTTCCCAGGATGGTGACTCTAATAGAAGACACATCCACTTAAAGGGGTTTTGCCACAATGTAATGTTGACGTAGGATCCTCCAAAATGGTTATTTAATCACTTTTCTAAATATATGTGATTAAAAAAATTGCAGCCTGAGAGAGCTACAGGCTGCCTTACCTGCCCTTAGTTACTTAAAAGCTTCTATTAGATACGACCTGACAAGAGCTGCTGGCCTGGCTTGTGCAGAGAACGCTTCTTATCTGATGAAAGGGAGCTGAAGAAGCTTTCAAGGCACCAGGTAGACATATGTTGTCTTTTGTATACAGAATCCACTAGTTGTAGTGTGATTATCTGAGTAGATCCCTGCTTTATCTGATGACAGAGAACATGAAGAAGCTTTCAAGCTGCTGAGGAGAAAAGGTGTTGTCTTTTGTATACAGAATCCACTAGTTGTAGTTTGATTATTTGAGTGAACATTTCACACGCCCCCTTATGCAGCTCTGTTCTCTGGCTGTGTGTCTCTCGCTCTCTTAGCTCAGTGTGGCTTGTTTACAATTGCTTCTTAGCAGATAAGGCACGTCCTGGCAAAACCCCTTTAAAGAGATTGTCTCAACATGCTGTTTCACAGAAGCACAGGCAGGGTTAGACTCACACATCTTGGTCAGGCTATGGTTGGTTCTATAGCAATGATTAGAATATCACCTGTGTCTAGCGGATCCTGTTACAGGTACATGTGTGCTGCAGGTTTGTAAACTGTAGTAAACAGATAGTGCTAAAGAGCTGTAAAGGGTTAAAGCTTACCAGCTCCCATCTTTCAAGATAAAAAAAACAAAGCAGGAAGGGACATCACCCACCTGACTACTGCTGCAGACTGTAAGAGCAGAGAGCAGTGGCTGGTAACTAGGGAAGCTCGTGTGCAAAAACAGGAGAAAAGATCTGCCCCTAACTCTGAAGAGAAGCCAAATCAGAAAAGCAGTATATTTGGTAATAGTCTTTATTTACCATTGCCTACATGATTAAAGATATATTTTATATATATATTATATATATATATATATATATATAATTTTATATATAAAATATATATATATAGGAAAACTCCCCGGGACTCGTAAATAATGAAAAAATAATTAAAGGCTTTATCCCAAGCCTCCAATTACTTTTTCATTATTTGTGAATAATTTCCTCTTTATTTAGTTGTCTACCCGTGACGGGTATGTGCTGCTTCTTCTACCATTCTCTCTCTCTCTCTCTGAATGTTATATGCACATTCAGTATATAAATATCCATCAGCAGCTACATTGCTAAGTGCAGGGCACAGTGGAGCAATTTTGGATTAGACAGCTCACCTCACCCCCCACTTCCCCGCCTCCCTCTTAGTAATGTCCGCACCACCTTGTTCATTCCTGTACAGCTCTTCGATGTGGACTGGCTCTTCGAGCAGGAGTGGCTCTTTGCAACACTGGTGATTGGCGGGGACAGCATCGTTCGCCCTCAGTTCCCACCCATTAGATGGCGAGTGCAGGCTGTTGTGTTCTCTGCAGTATAAACAACAAGGTGTCAAGTCCCTCTTTATTTCCCCACAAATATATATGCCTTGGTGTTTCAAATGGTCACATGAAGGCAGTATTTCTTTACAAACCGACACAAGAAAACTATCTATCTATCTATCTATCTATCTATCTATCTATCTATCTATCTATCTATCTATCTATCTATCTATCTATCTATCTATCTATCTATCAATTATCTATCCACTATCTATCTATCTATCTATCTATCTATCTATCTATCGGCGCAGCTAGAGCCTCATGGGCACTCGTGCAAAACTTCAATTTGGGCACCCTTCTCTGCAAACAACGGCTGTGGACCGCTTCTCTTTAACAACAGGTTCCCTGCTTGGAATGATGGATGCTTGCATTGTAGCATGATACTTAAAAGGATTCCTACTAACGGGAAAAGAAAGTCATACTTACCTTCCACTCCCCACTGCTTCTGCTTTGGAGCTCTCCCGGGATCTGCTCCTTTTCACTTTCAGGTTCTCAATCCAACACATAGAAGAGGCTTATGCTTCATTCATGTAGAATAGACCGCACGCCTCTATTCTACGTGAATGAAGCACTAAATTATACTTGCCACTTTACGATGCTAAAAAAAACAAACAAGTATTTTATTTTAAAATATACATGGTAAGCCTGGAGGCCATTATTTGACCTCCAACTGTCTGTTCAGCCATTGACACCCAGTGATTGCGTTGCAGGGGTGCCAGTGGTTAGATAGAGGAAACCTTCTTCCCTCTCTCAATTACCTAGATGCCGCATGCATTATTTACCATGGCATCTAAGGGGTTAAAGGTATAGAATCGGTGCTAGCTCCAATATTGTCCAATGCCTTGAGAGCCTGGCTGTATATAACAGTACCTAACAGCTGGCTGTCGGTGCAGATCTTGCTGGAACAGCTTTTTTGCCTGGATTACGTGAGATCCTTCACTATGCAGGCACCGGCTGTGATCGATGCATCACTGAGTCTACGTGATCCAGTAACAGAGCTGTGTGATGAGGGGGGGGGGTCTTAAGACCCCCTGGCAAAAGGGCCCATTAGCAAGTATGACCACTGCAACCCCTGTATTTATGCTACTGTACCTTCAAGATATGTGAGTGTGCAATGCAGAATATGGAAAAGTGAGAGGACACATAGGAAGTCTATGGTAGGCCTGTGATAAACAGTAAAGCTGCAGCTGCACTCATTCATGGGGGAATTTGTAGGGGAACCCTTTGTGACCATCTACCCTGTGTCCATTCATAATTCAATAAATAATCAGATTCAAGTAATAGAAATGTACTTGTTAGCCAGTAAGGGGCCCCTGCAGTCTTCTTTAAGGCAGCTCATTAGCCTCAAGGAATCCTTATCACTGGCAACAAGCAGTAAGGGATCTTCTCATGTCACTGTCCTGCCTGTACTGGACAGCACGGTCTCACGGGAGGAAGCATATTTACAAGAGAGCGACAATGTGCTCAGCTGCCCCACAACTTTCTCACTTCCTGTCCCCACTAACACTAGTAATAAGGAGGAGCGAGTCCTGCTCCGCCTGTAGACAGTTCCCAAAGAATATCATGCCCAAGTACTGTTGGAAATTACTGTTTCCCCAAAAATAAGACATCCCCCGAAAATAAGACCTAGTGCATTTTTTTTTTTTTAGAGTTTGGCTGCTTATGCTGATGTTTGTGATGAAATCACTACAGTATATTAATACATGTTGATTTTTGTTCAACAATAAATGTGAATTCTTGTTCATGGAAAAATTAGAAAGCCCCTAAAAATAAGTCTTAGCTCGTCTTTAGGAACAGAAATTAATATAACACACTCTTATTTTTGGGGAAACAAGGTACCGACAGCTAATACTGACGCCTACTCATAGCCTGTTTTACCAGCTGGGTGGCAATCCAAGTTGTGAGGGAAGCCTGCTGCAACCCCTCTATCTATCTATCTATCTATCTATCTATCTGTCTGTCTGTCTGTCTGTCTGTCTGTCTGTCTATCTATCTATCTATCTATCTATCTATCTATCTATCTATCTATCTATCTATCTATCTATCTATCTATCTGTCTATCTATCTGTCTATCTGTCTGTCTGTCTGTCTGTCTGTCTGTCTGTCTGTCTGTCTGTCTGTCTGTCTGTCTGTCTATCCATGTCTTATTTTGTGCTGTGTAATGAACACTTAGGTAAAACTTGTTAAGGTGGGCATATGCATTAAATTAATGTTGGCTAAAAGGATCTGACATTTTTAATTTGAATGAATTTCATCCTTTTGTTGTTTAAGGGGATCAAATTTCTCCCGTGTTCTGGTTCAGCATACTTCCTCTTCTTGAAAAAACCGCACAGGTTAAAGTGAGGGGAGGATCTGGGAAAAGGCCAAGCTATTGTAGGTGAATGGACACCTTTTGTTACATTCAGCATTGGGTTGAGATATGGTTATTAAACCAGTATCCTACAATGATTGAAAAGGAGGTTTGTACTGGCTTAGTCATATACCGTAATTGTTGTTGGGAGAACCCGGGCCCCGAGTATTCCCACGCTTTGCATTGTGTGCAAGAAAGAAACTCTGCCCTTTTAATTGCGGTTAAAGTGCATCAATCATTGTTTTTGAGTTGTAATCAATGTTATGTTACAATATTTTTTCATGGAAGGATTTCGTTAAAGAAAGTCTCCTTTTAATTAAGAACCATTTTAATTAAGTTGCACTGATGAAATTGAGGAGGGCCACAGTATGAGGTATATGAAGACAATAACCTCTTCTTAGCACAGTGCAGAGAGTCCATAAACACACAGAAGAGCAGCCCAACAATGGGTATTCTCATTGCATCGATATAAAAGGTAAATAAAGATTATTCCCAAATACAATGCTATTCTGATTTTGTTTTACTTTAAATTTAAAAATTTTTTTTATTTTTAAAACAAGCTTTCCTTGTTAATTCCCTAGTTACTGCTCTTACAGGCTGCAGCAGTGTTTGGAATGATGACCCACACCCTGCCTACTTACTGACCAGCTTTAAAGGGAATGTAAAGGTTATCCCCCCTTGCTGGGGGCAGCACAAACTAGTGAAGAAAAAGCTGTTCCAGTGCTGTGTCCTTATTTGTAAAATGCTGTAGTTTTAGGCATTTCCCTCAAAATTTATTTAGAGAGGTGTTAACCCCCCCCACAAAGAGTAGCCCCCTACTTTTTCTCAGTTTTTACTATTCAAAAAATAATTTGTTTAAGTTTGGGGGGGCGGGGAAGCCTCAAGTGTGCGGGTATGAATTAAACAGACTCCTTTATGACCCTCTTTTATAGTGAAAACTGCAGTTTTAGCATTAAATTTCTCTAAAACTCCACATCTTAAGAAAAAGGCACACGCTGGAAAACAGGTCTGACATAGCTTGTGCTGCCCCAGCAAGGGTGGCAAAACTGTGACCCGGGTTTTCTTTAAAACCCCTTTGACTCTGTGTTTTGTGCACTAAGTTCACAAAACTGGCGTATTTTTGAAAATGCGCAGTTGTGAAATGTGAAGTTTTTTCAAGTTTGTGGAGGTGAAAAAAAGTGTGTGAGGGGGCCTTGACTGAACATTTCAGTGGAGCAGCCCTCACCAAAAGAACCAGAGGGACCAGATTTGTGTCTAAAAAAAAGGTTAATGTAAAACAATGGGATCAGAAGCAATGATGGATGGTCACTGCACCTGAAACTGCATCAGCAGAAAGGGCTTCAGTTTTGCTATGTGTGATATGGCATCCACTGCAATCAGCATGGCTTCAGATATCTGTGATAACCTACCAGGATCTAATATGTGCCCCCTCCAGCCCGATAGTTGTGTTTTTGTGCTGCATATGTCGGTTACTCTGGATATATGCAAGTGATCATAATAATGTCATTGACAGCCTTCCTTCAAAGAGTCTGCATACAGAGATATTTGGAAAATTACAAAATCCAACCTCGGATTTAAAGGGAATTTTCCCATAAAAAAAATAAAATTATTGTTTAACCCCCCAAAATTTTTATGTTGAACAAATTTTTTGGGGGTTTTTTTTTTAATTTTCCATTCATTTTCCAGTTTTTTTTTTTTTTAAAAAAATTCTTAAGTCCTCCCAGTTTTTAATTTTTGGCATTTGGGGCCTTAAAAATCGTCTGACATTTCCTATTCTTTTTTAGAGGCTTTTAGCAGTGTGCTCATGATTAGTAAAAGGGGGGTAAAAACTAAAAGGGGGGGGGGGGGGGGGGACCCCTTTTGTTTTAAAGAAAACACGGGAATCCCCAGTCACAAAAAGGAGAAGTCACAGCTCCCCTCTCCCTCATTTTACAGTGAAAACCCCCCTATAAAAAGTTAGGGAAAAATAATTGTCTTAAAAAATTCCCTTAGGGGGATGAAGTGCTGTAAAGTATCTTCTGATGTGGTAAAGCGTGAAAGCAAAAAGGGTTTTTTCCCCAAAAACCCATATATAAAAATTTGAAAAAATTCCCTTTGGGGAAAAAAAAAAAAAGGGCTGAGGGGAAAAAAATTATGGATGGGGCTTGATTTAGAAAAGAAAAAAAAAAAAAAATTTTGGCGACTATTCCCTTTAACCCCTTACGACAATTTCCCGTACCATAGGGGAAATGTGGGGTAGGGGTTCCCACCAAAAATTCCCTTTATGATTTACTTCAGGGGGCAATCTTGCGCGTCAAAGGGGGCGCGCAAGATGCGGCATAAAACCCAGGGTTTTATTCCCGCTGGCATCTTGCCAATCCCCCGGGGGCCCGGAAAAGTGCGCTGGGCCGGGGGGGGATTAACCCCCCCGATTTTGCGCATGGGTTGGGTCCCCAAAAAATGGGGGTTGGGGCGGCAGGGGGTGCCCCCTTCCTTGCCCCCCTTTGTTTCTCGGCGCAGAAAACGGCGTTTGGGGCCCGTTACCGGTCCCCTACCAGACCCCCCGGGACGTAAAAGGGCAGCATCCGGGGGGGTTTTGGTGACGTCACGTGCCCCAATGAATTGTGGGCAGCGGGGAAAGACTTTTTGCCAGGGAAAGCCCCAGGTTTTACAGCTAAAAAGGGCTGTATGTGATTTCCTATTGCATAAATTTTAATTGAGGGTTGTTATGAAATTTCCCCCCGGGGGGAAAGTGTAAAAATTTATGAAAAAGTAAAAAAAAAGGGGAAAAAAGTAAAAAAAAACACAAAAAATAAAATTTAAAAACCCCGCCCTCCCCCCTTTTCCCCCTTTTCCCAAAACCCCAATTTCGCCCAAAAAAAAAGATCAAAAATAAAAAAAGTCCCCCTTATTTGGTATCCCCGGTGCGTAGGACCCACCCTATAAAAATTTCTGTCATGTTAAAAAAAACCCCGTACGGTGAACGCTGAAAAAAAAAAACCCCAAAAAAAAGTCACAGAAATAGCGATTTTTGTTTTCCCCAGACTAAAATGGAGTAAAAAAAATCAAAAAAAACTTCAACATCAAAGTGGGTGCCCAAATTAAAAAAGTCAGTTCATCCGCAAAAAAAAAATCCCTTTCACAGCTCTGTATACGGAAAAAATTAAAAAAATTCTGGTATTAGAAGATAGCGATGCATAAAAATTGTTTTTTTCACAATAAAAAACTTTTTTTTCAAAAAAAAAATTTTGCTTTCCCAAAAAAAAAAAACTACAAAAAATTGGGTTCCCCTAATCGTCTAAAAAAGTAAAAACTAAATTGTCAAAGGATATGCACGGTGAAAAGCTATTAAAAAATAAAAATTAAAAAAATGTGGATTGCAGTATTTCTTCAACCCGCATCCCCAAAAAAAAGATTTAAAAGCGGGTCATAAAGGGGCTTGTCCCCCCAAAAAATTACCCCCCAAAAAAAAGTCAAAATATTCCCCCCCAAAAAAAAAATTCCCTATACCCGCCCTAAACAGAAAAAAAAAAAATTTTGGTCTCAGACTGCGGTGAAGCAAAAAGTGTTTTTTTTTCAAATTTAAAAGTGTTTTTATTGTGTAAAAGGGAGTAAAAAAATTAAAAAAAAATATTCAAAAATTTGGGATCGCTGTAAACGTTCAAACCCGTGAGTAAAACTTTTGCCCCTGCATTTATACGGCACAGTGACCCCTGTTAAAAAAAAAAAAATAAAAAAAAAATCAAAGGATTGCTGTTTTTTTTTTACAAAATGTTCACAAAAAACCTTTAAAAAAAAGTGATCATAGCAAACTTTTTCCCCCGTAATTTTGGGATCAAAAAAAAACATCAAAATCATCTCAAAAAAACAAGCCACAAGCAGCCCCCTATGCAAAAAAAATTTAAAAAAGCTATGGTTAGAAAACGACAACTTAAAAAAAAGCAAATTTTTTTTAAAATGCTTCTATTGTGGAAAAGTAATAAAACATAAAAAACTATATTTAAAAAATTTTTTTAATTGTAATTGTACCCAACCCCAAATAAAGTTATCCCGTCATTTAAACCCGTAGGCGAAACTGTAAAAAGAACCCCAAAAAAAAAAGGGGAAACTGCGTTTTTCCCCCCCCTTTCATGACCCAAAGCTAAAAACAAAAATTTCGGAACACCCGTGCGCCCCAAAATTTAAAATACAAACCCCTTTGGTAGACCCTGAGGGGCGTTTTAATCCAAAATGGGCAATTTTTGGAAGGTTTACTGTTTTAGTTTTGGGGGGTTTTGGGGAAGGGGCATGGCCCCACCCCCAAAATTGTGCGCCAAAAAACCCAAAAAAGGGATCCCTCCCCTTTTACCCCCGCCATGCGCCCAAAAAGCAGTTTACACCCCCAGGTTAGGGTAAATTTCCCAACTTGGAAGAAATTGGTAAACAATTTTTTGGGGGTTTTTTTTTTCCCGAAATTTCCTTTTAAAAAAATTAAAATTTTTAGCTAAAATTTTCAGAAATTTTTGGAAAAAAAATATATTTAAAATTTTTTTTTTTTTCAGAGCCAACGCTAAAAAAATTTTTTGGGAAAAAAACCCGTGGGGTTAAAATATACTTAATTTCCCTTGGATATATTCCGTTTAAAGGGGGATAGTTTCCATTAGGGTCTTTTTTTGGGGGGTTTTTTTTGTTTTGGGGAAACCCTTTTGGGTGTCCGAAACCCTGAAATGGCCCCCAAATAAAAATTTTAATGAAAAAGAGGCCCCCGAGTCCAGTGGTGGTCCCCCTATTCTGGGGGTTGTGGTTGAACCAAAATTTAAAAACAAATAGGGCCACATATGGGTTTTCTCTGAAAAAGGGAGGGAAACTGGGGAAACAATATTAATTTGCATTTCCCTGATATAAATTTACCGTATCTTGAAAAATGCTAAATTTTTGAAAATTTGCAAAAAAAAATGAAATTTTTTAAATTTTTTTCCATTTGCTTTAATTTTGTGAAACACCTAATGGGGTTTTAAAAAAACTTTTAAATTTTCGTTTTAATTTCTTTAAGGGGTGTAGTTTTTAGATGAGGTAATTTTTTGGGGGGATCTAACCCTACAGGTAATCAAAAAAACGTTAGAAATGGTTTGGGCCCTAAAAATTTTGGGATATTGCAAATTTTTTTGAAAATTTTAAAAAAATTTCTATAAAATTTTTTAAGCCCCTAAGGGGGGGAAAAAAAAAAAAAAATTTAAAAAAATTATGGCCAAAAAATACCGCAGACTTTTGGTAGAATTTTTTGTTATAAAAATTTTTTGAGGGAATTAAAAAAATTTTTGTCTTTTTTCATTTTTCAGAAATTTTTTTGGGTTGAAATTGGTAAATTTTTTAAATTTTTCACCATAATTTGATTTTTTCAAAATAAACCCAAACATTTTTTGGGCCAAAAAATTTTTACTATCTTAAAACACAATGTGTCAGAAAAAAACAAACTTGAATACATTGGGTAGGTTAAAGTGTCAAAAAAATTATTTCCAAAAAAGTGGGAAAATGACGATTTTTAAAAATAGGGTTTTGTCAGAAGGGGGCCAAAAAAATGGCTCCGGGGGGTAAGGGGTTAAAACCCCGGGAAAAAGGGTTTTTAAAAGAATTTTTAATTTTTAATTTCCTGGAAAATTTTTCCCCGAAAACCACTTAAACGGGTTTCTTTGGGCCCCCCTCTTATTTTCCATTTCTGTGGCCCGGGGGTTCGGGGCCTTTAAAAATCCGGGGGGGGGGCCCTTTTGTTTTTTTCTGGGTTGGGTGGGTTACAAAAGGGCATTTTTCGCGCCTATTGGGAAATTTCGGATTTTTTTTTTAAGAGGAAAAAAACCCCTTTTTTTTCCGGGCAAATATTTTTTGGACTCCCCCCAAAATCCCGTCCAAACTCCTCAAAAGTCACGTACAGTAAAAATCACCCTTGGGCAAAAATTTTTTTTTCTGAATTTTCACCTTCATTAAAGGGAAAACCCCCAAACAGTCACCAAAACATCCCCACCAAAAAATCTACCGACCCAAGGGGATTTTTACTAAAACCCTCCTACAAAACCAAGACCCAAAAACTATTACTATTAAAAAGGGTCAAAAAAAACCCGCCCGACCCTGGGCCCAAAGCAACCCCCCCATGTGACTATTTAGCTGTAAACAGGCTTGATTTTCATTAAACCCCTCCGTGACCAGATAGTGGTAGTTTCTAGTTTCATGTAGACGCTCGGGAGAAAAATAAATGAGGGTTTCTTTTTGTGGGCTCACCGGGGGACGTCTTTTCTGTTTAGGGTCGTTAACTTTCCTTTTCTTCTCCATCCGGTTCCACCCTTCATGCTGATTGCATTCCGGCCCAAGACTCGTCCCTGAGGATTTGACACAAATATCTTAGAATCCTCAATTTCCAGCAACGCCTTAATTATAGGTATATGCAGTTCCCTCAGTTAGGTATATAGGGGCATCTGAAGAAGTATATGGAGGGGCCACGGCACGATATATGGGGCCACAGGCAGAGAGATAGGGCCACAGGCCGGTATATAGGGGCCACAGGGCATGTATATAGGGCCACAGGCAGGTATATGGGGCCAAAGGAAGTATTAGGGGGGCACAGGCGTATGATGGGGCTCGGGAGGGTTTATAGGGCACTGAGGCAGTATATGGGGCCACGGCAGTATATGGGGGCATGATGGCTAGTAAATAGGGCCACAGAATAGGTATACTAGGGGCACTGAGGCAGAAATTATAGGGTCAACTGTGCACAGTCATATGGGGCACTGTGGCGTTATGGGGGCCACAGGCAGGTATATAGGGGACACAGGCAGTTATGGGGCCACACGGCAGGTTATATAGGGGCACAGGCAGTATATGGGGGCCACAGGCTGGTATATGGGGGAAAGGCAGCATATGGGAGGGCCACAGGCAGGGTATAATAGCGTGCACAGGCAGCATTATGGTGGCTACAGGCAGGCATTGGAGGCCACAGGCAGGATTATGGGGGCACAGGCAGGGATATGGGCCACAGGCAGGGTATGGGGGCCACAGCAGCTTATGGGGCGCACAGGCAAGGATATGGAGCCACAGGAGGGATTATGGGGGCCACAGCAGAGTTATGGGGGCCACAGGCAGAATATGTGGCGCCCTACAGGCGTGGATATGGGTGCCACAGGAGAATATGGGGCCACAGGCTGGCAATATAGGGGCACAGGCAGCATATGGGGGCCACAGAGAGGGATATTGGGGGCCACAGGCGCATATGGGGGCCACAGCGCAGGGCATTATAGGGGCACAGACAGGGATATGGGGGGCCCGGGCAGTATTTGGGGGGGCCACAGGCAGGGATATGGGGGCGCTACAGGCAGCCATATGGGGGGACTAAAGGCAGCATTATGGGGGCCACATGCAGGTTTATAGGGGCACAGGCAGAATATGGGGGCCACAGGCAGGGATTTGGGGGGCACAGGCAGGGATGTTATGGGGGCACAGGCAGTATATCGGGGTCCACGGGCAGGATGATGGGGGCACAGGCAGTAATATAGGGCACAGGCAGTATATGGGGGCCACAGGACAGGGATGTATGGGGCCACAGGCAGGGATATGGGGGGCACAGGCAGGGTTATGGGGTCACAGGCAGGGATTTTGGGTCCACAGTATGGATATGGGGGCCACAGGCAGGGATATGGGATAGGGGCACAGGCAGGAGATGGGGGGCACGGCAGGCATTTATAGGGCACAGGCAGGGATATGGGGCCACAGGCAGGCATTAAAGGGGCACCAGGCAGTCTAGAGTGCATGAGGGCAGGTAAACCGCTATAAAAAATCTACATCTAATACTCACCTTAACTTTCCCTCCCGGCGAGCAGCGATCCGTCATCTTATCCGCGCTCCTCCGGCAGCTCCTCGGGCGCACGGCTATGACGCGCTGTGCGCCCGATGTGGAGCAACGGGCCAGCGTCGCGATGACATCACATCATCGCGACGCTGCCGGCTGAGGCGACCCGGGGGGCCGCGGCGGGTCCTCAGCCTTGTGAAGGACCCGGCAGCTCGCGGGTTGTAGGACTGCGGGTCCGACAAATGTCTCGCGGGCAGGGAGCGCATCAGCTTCTGCCCCGCAGAAGCCCACCAGCTGATGAGTGCGTTCAAGGGACGCACATGCGTGAAGAGACCAGTCGGTGCTCCAGGCCCTAGAGCAGAGGCCTGGAGCCCGGGAGACTCGGGGCACAGGGTGTTTTATTGGGGCCCGAGCCACGGAATAAAACAGACATAGCGTCGACACTGCTGCGGGCCAGATAGGTTATCATGTTCAGTGTGATAGGTTCCCTCTAAGCTTTAAGGGTATGATCACACGTCATGATTTCAGCATGCATTTTGCCTTGTATTTGCGATCTAATATGGGAGAGATGCCTGCCGAAATTACGGTAATCCATAGTTCTCATAGAGAACTATGGATTACGCTTCCTTTCCCCGCTCATACAATACGATCGTAGGGTATGGGCAGGGAGATAAGTGACATGTCAATAACTTGCCGCGAGTAATGAATGTTGACGGGGCCGGCGGGTTGCCGAACCCCCCCGTCCCTCCCCCCCTGCCCTGCTGGAATACGCACGTATTAGCCCAAGCTCCCGAAACACGCGATGTTCTGAGGTGCGTACTGTACGTGCCGCAGTACATCGTGTGAACATTATTATTACTCTTACAATCACTCCCAAAAACTACCAGCAGCCACATCCTTTTGGCAAACAATAAGAACTTCATTCCAGTTGAATTTCTGAGATATGAAGTTTGCATTGTGTCTGCCTTGTCTTTGCTTTACACTGTTGGAAAACAATGTGTTGTTACTATAAAACCATATCCACATATTGAAATTATTGGTGATTAACAATACTGAAAGGACAAACCACAATGAGGAACACCATATAGTTAAATCAGGTGTGGTAAAGATTGGAGCGTCGTCAGTTTTAGTAAGAATGTGTCAGCATTCCTCTTTATAATGCTGGAATTAGAAAGAAATAAGGAAATGGAAGGACCTTTTATGATGACTTTGGGTAACACCTTATCCCTTTCTGTTTCCCATTGCTGCTGAATTCTGACACCTTGTTTAGGAAGATGTATTGTCCATAGGAATGGGCACTCACAGCAATTTTAAGCAAGCTTTTAGAGTACTTATTAAATATTCAACATGCCCATCGCAGCCTCCTATTAATACAGAAGACATCTTGTTTAATGGGGTCTGCCTGTTCATGGCTGCTTCTGGAAGAAATTCTATTGCAGAATTCATTTTCAAAGCAATTCAGAGGGCACAAATGTCTACTCTTTTTAAGGTCTTTTGAGGGACATTTTACAAAGCAGTAGTTATATTCTCAGTTCTGTTTTCTAAAACTAAAAGCGTTAGAAGGTAATTTGTTAGATCAGTGGTGTACACTCAAGGAGGTTTAATATTTGCATGCTGAGTATCAGGAAATTATATATAGAATAGCAAATATTGTGGGTTTTGCTTTAACCTCATTCTGCAATTTTTGGTGCTGATGTGTTTTTTTTTTCCATCCACCTTTAATTAGTTAAAATATATAGATGATACATTAACTTTAAAGTTCATATTACCCTATATTAGAGTAGGATCTGATCGAGGGAGATAAGCTTTGTGATATATAGGTGTATAAAATTCAGAGTCAATTTCTGAATAAAAAGCAGAGAAAATTCTGATAGTACTCCTTAAGAAACAGTGTAAGTACTGCTTATCCCACCCATATTGTGATTGACACCTTTCCCTATTTAGAGTGTAATCAGTCAGTCACTGTCAGTGGGTGGGTAAGCAGTACTTTCACTTTCTGTTTTTCTAATACACTTCTTTTTAATTAGAAATCCTTCCCCAAATCATATAACCCTATATATCACAGAGCTCAGCTTCTCTTCTTCTATCGCATCGTACTCTCAGTTAGGGTTGCATAAACCACCTGACAGGTTTTGTTTAAAACGGACCTCCAAACTTTCATTTAAAGGAGGTTTCTGGCTACAAAAATCATATCTCTAATGATGGGGACAGTAAAAATAAGCACTTTTGCAATTGGTTTGCATTACTTAAATCATTTAGTATAGCAGATATAAGCTAATCTGTATGTCCTACACCTAAAACTGCAGCCTGAGGTCAGGCCATGCCCCCTTTTCTGTGATTGGATGACTGGTATTTCATTCAGCCTTTTGGGACATGTCACCTAGATTGGACACGCCCCATGTGCTGTGATTTGCTGCCTGCACTCTGTGCTTACTCCCCTCTGGGCTGTGGAAATTGAAAGTGAAACAGCTGTCTGTGCTGACTGTGTAATAAAAACTGTCTGAGTTCCTCTGTGCTCATTTTCCAGCCCCATGTGAAGGGTCTTGGCACTTACTGAGTGTTTAGCTGCTAGATTCACTGTCCCCCCCATATAACACATCCTTATACAGTCTGCTCCCCCTCTACCTCTTGATAACAAAGAGGGGAGCAGAGTGCATTTCTCACATTTCTTTCATCAGTTCAGGCTGTATGTATAACTGCTTACAGCAATGCAGGTGTTCTGGATACAAGGAGCTTGTGGAGCCTGGGAGGGTGGTGACAGCTCACCAGGTATGAACATTGCAGGAGGTCTGCAGAGCTGTGACGTTCTCTCCCTTCCACTGCTCACACAGAATGATGATGTCATCATCTTCAGTGAGGGAAGGCACGCCTACTGGGATGAGAGACCCGCCCCTGCATTTGAAGCTGTAACAGAAACAGCTCAAGTCTGCAAAAGGCAGTGATGAGAAAAACCCTTTAATTAGGCTTATTTACCTTAGTATAGGTGTTGCAGCTACTTGACAATCATTCTTTTCTTACTGGTGGTTTAGTAATCTTTACTTTATAATCATTATGTTGTTACTGTAGCTCTCTATGTACTAATTTTCTGCAAGGCTTATGATAGGCTTATGTTTTTACATAACAGCCAATCTAAGTAGGAGGGAAAGAGCAGCAGTGTGAACCAGTGATGAGTCAGGAGGTGTGTTTCAGACTACCTCAGACACCCTGAAGACATTGTAAATACATTTTAGTCACAGATCACAGCTCTGTCTTAACGGGAAGTAGCTAAAAAGTAGCTGAGCATCAAGATAAATAGATAGCAGACAAGTATACTAGGTCTTGTGTTGCATATACTTTTTAAGGTCCTAAGCTAATTCTCTCTAGTACCTTTTTAAGTCTGGACAGACAAACATCATGCGTAGCAGGTCAGCTTGTTACCGTATATATCCGTTTCACTATTAAAACAAAGGGCCAAATGTATGAAAACTGTGTAGGTCTAAAATTCACTTTGTTGCCCATAGCAACCATATTTTTGTTCTCTGTGTCCAAGGAACAAAACACAACAAGCTGACCTGCTACGCATGATGTTTGTCTGTCCAGACTTAAAAAGGTACTAGAGAGAATTAGCTTAATAGCATAAACTTTATAAATGCCACCCTTTTCCCACTTGTGTATACACTAGAATATTAGGATATGTTGAAAACTTAACCACCAATGATTCCAGCTAGGAAGCCATGGCAAGAATGTATTATATGCAAGGAAACCAATAACCCGGCATAGGTTTAAGGCTATGTCTACACTGCATCAGAGAAAAAACGGCCCTTAAAGCGGCCGTTCTTTCTCTGATGCAGGACCGCGGCTTTTGTCACGCTTTGTGCAAAAGGACGTGGCCGCTTCTCTGTTTTCCCGACGTCCCCTATACAAAGCATTGTATGGGAAGACGTCAAGATGACGAGAAGCACCGGCGTATTATACAAATGGTTGTTAATAGCCGCTGCCGAAAGCGGGCAGAGAAAAGACGAACTGTGTAGACCAGCAATTCGTCTTTTCTATTGCGGCTATGGGACGCACTGACGATTCGTAATCTCCGGCGCTTTGTAAAAAACGAAAAGCGCCGGAGATCCGATCGTAATCTTGTGTAGTGTGGACTACTAGCCTAAAAACGCACTGATTGGTGCAAATGTCTAACCACAACTACTAGTCTACTACGGAGGCTGGAAAAGGGGTGTGCATGAAGGTGTGTGCACTGTAAATACATACTTTGAGATGGCCATCGAGGGAATGTTAAAGACATAGATGCTGTCTGATGTGTGTGTATATGTATATATGTATATATATATATATATACACACACAGACAAATATAATGCAATGGCAGGATAAGGAATTGATGATACACTTCAAGCAGAGTTCTGATTGGTTGCAACACTTTCTCACGATTTCCAGCAAATTCTAAAGTGGAACACTAATCAGGACATAGTAAATAGTATCTGGTCCTTAGAACGTCTCAAAATTAGGGGAATACAGCCTTACATGAACAGTAACACAAGTTAAGTTAGACAGTATCATTATTTAACAAATGCTATTCCAAAATGCAGAAGCAGTGTGTAAAACTTTAAGTACACCCTCACTGCTTCTATGGGCATTAAGAGAGTAGCAGCAGCCAAGTCCTGCTAGTCAAATTAATAGATCATCAGAAAGTGTAAACATCTCTATAAAAGTAAAAGGTTTTGGCAGCTTGCTGGTCTAGAGTGTTCGGGTGAGTGTTAACACAATGCTAATAAGGAAAAACATTGGAAGTGATCGTAGAAAAACAATTACTACTGCCCAGCAATATGAGAAGAGTTATAATGATATAAATGTATCATTCAAAGTTCATGATAGTCCAGTTAGAAAAAGACTGAACAAGTATGGTTTGCTTAGGTTTGGTTCAAATCTGCATCGGAGGTCCCATTCAGAACTTTTGTCGCACAGGTGAAAACGGGCACCATGGGATCTGTTTCACAATGTACACCAATGGCGCCCAGTGGACCCTTTAATTACAATGGTTCCATTGGGTTTTTAGCCATGATGTCCGTTATTCAGACAAAAAAAAATAGGCCAGCTTTCTGCACTATTTTTTCTCTCATTCCCAATGAAACATGCAATGTAGGTTCGGAACAGAAGCTCTGACACACGTGAACCAAGCCTTAGAAGGGTTTGCCAGGATAAAGATTTTTCTTTCTAAATAGAACATGTCAACATAGCAAAGTTTCATCAGAACAAGACAGAATTTCTGGAACAATGTCCTTTGGACAGACAAGACCAGAGTAAAGACTTGGGGGGACATGTATGAATGGAGCTGCGCCAGTTTTCTCATGTCAAAAAGCTGTCGTAGTCCTGTTCTATAGATGTATGAATAGTTGTTCTCCCAACTTTTGCGTAATAAACGCCTGCATGGCACTTTGCGTGTTGTACCACATTCTAGAATTACACACATTTATGAATCTTTGACGCCAAACCTAGATGCAGAACAGTTAGAACAACCAGACCAGGTTAAAGGTGGTCTGCCTGAACCTGTTGTCGCAGTGGTACTACAATACGCCTGTATGTATGAACTGCAGAAGAACAGGTTTATACATTCTGGTGCATTCTACACTGCCTTAAAGCTATTTAGTTTTATTACTAAAAAAACATGCCCAAACAAAGTCCCAACCTGAAAGTAACGATGGAATACTCCCAAAAATACCAACTTACACATATTGAAACAAGGAGGAGTTAATCCACCACCAATTAATACCAAACTTTCTTTATTAAATACATTATAAAAAATCACATACATTTACAGAAAAAAGTGAGGATCCATAGTTGAATACAAAGAGGCGCATAACTACAAACAAGTTACAAGCAGTGTATAGAAAAACAATCTAGGGTAAATGTGAGATGGTGAAAGGTCAGCATGTATATGCGAGTAATACTCAGTGTTTAAAAAATACCCTTAAGATTGGGTGTATATTCTCATAAAAGATTCCATTATGACCTATTATATCACATTCTGCTATACAATTGATAAGTAATAATACAAAATAGATTCCCATATTGTAGTTGAGTCTTATACCTCCGTCACGATAGATTCACTGTAGTAGGGACTTAAACACAGACTCCACCATTGCAAAGCTAGTCAGCTAACCACTACACTACAAACTTAACTCATAAGATTAAAGCTATTTAGAACTGGCCTGTCGGCCCCAGGATTCATACATGTCGTCCATAATGCACAACCAAAAAACAACAAAACATATATGAGCACATTCATTGAGTTGATCATGAACTCTTAAAGGTATTCTAGAGTCAAATGTGAACCTATCCACCCAACAGATAAACCATCCCCGACATAGGGACATGCAACAACAATGCTTCAAACACATCAGCCACAACAGAATGGCTGAAGAAAAAGAATCAAATGGTTGCAATGGTCTAAGTCAATGTTCAGACCACAATGCAACTGAAATGCTTTTGTGGAACCTTGAGAGAGCTGTGCATAAACTGATACCCACAAACCATTGTAAAGAAGAGTGAACTATAATTACTCAAGAATGATGTAAGAGACTGATGAAATCATACAGAAAATGATTACTTCCAGTTATTAGTTATTTCGGTTTTAGTTACCTAGTTTTAAGATCTTCTAAGAAGTAGATTTTTATTTAATAGTTACGCTGTTATAAGTAAAACCATAGAATTCAGAGAGGGTGTAGTTTCTTTTTATCATTACTGTATGTTATAGTAATATTAGTTGATATTATATTTTGAGGACAATCATTCTAGAGACTTGAGATCCTTAATGGTTATATATTGGATTAGTGCACAAGAGTTTACTGTATTTGTAATGAGGAGAGTTGGCTAATAGGGTTATTATATGTGTGTAGTTTGGTAGGGAACATTGTAAAATAAATATACAAACATTATTTTTATATAGTATATTTATTTATATATATATATATATATAAATTTTTTTATGTGATAAATATATATATATATATATTTATTATTTTATATATATATATATATATATATATATATATATATAATATGCAGTAAAAAACAGTGAATCAGGACTAATGAGGTAAAATAGGTTATGTTATTAAAGGGGTTGTACACGTCTTAATAATTAAGCTGCAATAGGGTCAAGGCGGGTAAAAATGCATACTTACCTGGCGATCCGCTTCTCTTCACTTTTAGGTTATCGTCCTGACATGCTGGAGGGGCTTCACTTCACAATGGAGCACAAGCTTCTCCTGCATGTCAGGATGAAAACCCAGGAATGAAGAGAAGCGGATTGCTGAGGAGTTCCAAAGATGCAGTGGTGGGGGATAGGTAGAAAGGTATCAATTTTAAGATATTAGTTATTAGTTATACCTTGTATATTATTGCAATTTATGCTGCTGTTTTAGATTATTGTCATTATATGGTGGCACCCCATCTCATTTTGCTATGGGGCCCTATTAACTCTATTTACATCTCTGTTGAGAATGAATAATTTTTTATATGTATATATCTCAACCCATATATCACTTCTTCTAAAATAGCCTTAAGCTCACATCCTTAAATGAAGTCGCTGCAGTTATTGGAAACACTGCTAGAGACTGTATCAAGGTAGATTTTGTCCAAATATTAAACAGCATGAAATGCCCAGAGAGAGCTGCTTAGATCACATAATCTGTCCTCCAAACATATGGAAGAGAATTGCAAAAGGGCAGCAGGTATGTACGGTGCTGTTCAGCATGTCATTCGGTTTTGGAGACACAGTTAGTGTGTCTCTAGTTACATCGAAGCTGCACCAGCGTTCTCTGTTGCTTTGTTATCCTTTGTTATATTATCATTCCTGAGGAATACTGCAGTGGGAATTGTGCATTATAAACACAATCCAATATCAGCAGCACTCTACTAGCACTATAAAACAGTCAAAAGGAATGTAGGAATTATTGGAAAAGCATTTCTGCTTCTTTTTTGATCAAAACTGTAATAAGCCCATCTGCAGTCGGCAAGGCGACCTCAATACAGGTGGGAACCTATGCTATATATTACCTCTCTTGGTGCCTGTCCAGACTTCCACATTTCAGGGAGAGAAGATTCCAGCTACAAGCTACTCTGTATTGATTTAAAAACCTGTGCAGATAGGTGGCGTGCAAAAGCCAAAGTGGGGGCAGCCAATCCCTCATGTCTGAACAGGCACCAAGAGAGGTAACATAGAGTCGTTTCCCATCTATATTGAGGTTGCCTTGCCGATGGCAGATGGGCTTATTACAGTTCTGATCAAAAATGTACACTAAGAACCTCAAATTTTCATGTATGTGAAGTAGCAGAAATGCTTTTCCTATAATTCCTACATTTCTTTTGACTGTTTTTTAGTGCTAGTAGAGTGCTGTTGATATTGGATTGTGTTTGTATTTTACTGCCACACTAGCATGCACCTATGCTCATTTTTATTTTTTTTAAAGAGTACTTTTTGTATGTGCAGAACAGACATTGTTTTTCTAGATTGTGCATTATAAAGATGCAGAGTTAGTAATAGGATCAATTATTTATAAACCACAAACTTACTCTTTTTTCATTTTCTTACATATTATACTTGATAAGCAGCGTATAGGTATCAAAATGCATTGTTTTTCAGGAGTACAATGTTAATTTTTATTTTCCGTTTTATACATCTTACACTTGATGTACTACGGTAATACAATGTCTTGTATTACATTTTCATGACTGCTGTAGTACATTACCTAGTAAATATTAAACAATTCAGCAATGTATTTTGGTTGTATTTTTTTTTATATATTCTACTCTTCAAACAATTATCTCTTCACAATTGAAAAACATATTATCATTAAAGGTTTATTCCCATGAAGGAACATTCTTGTAACAGGTCGGCTCATAGCTAGCTACAAGGTGGCCATCCTCCTTATTCACTTCTATGGGAGTTTCGAATATAGATGAGTGAGTGTGCTCGGGACTTCCCTAGAAGTGAATGGGGAGAACAGGTACATGCGCTGCCCTCCTCATTCTGTAACAGGTCGGCTCATAGCTAGCTATGAGCCGACCTGTTACAAGAATGTTACTTCATGGGAGCGCCTCTTTAAAGCCCTCGTCCGCCCAAAGCCAGAAAATGAAAGGGGCTCTGGCACCAGGACCCCTATTGCTAGGCAGTTTCCCTGATAGAGAGTGGATCACCAGGGGTCCAGCTGCTGTCATTCTTGGCAAGCAGCTTTTAATGCAGGGAGAAGCTGCCAGTGCTAATACATGCCATAACAGGGAACATGTACCATTACATGGCAACCATTGAATTCAGTTGGTCATATAATATTTGATTGTTCTAAGCAATAACCCACCTTTGCATTGCATAATAAAGGTGGTTCCAGTGCGTGGAGCCGTCCTGTAACATCCACATACCCTGCATAGAACATATGAACAAGGTTCATTCTGTTTTACCAGAGGTCTAGTAAAACTTCTGAAAATAATTCAGTCTCAGTTGGAAACATAGAAGTCTTACATTACAAAAATACAACCACTTGTTTCATTTAGCCTACCCTTTATTATTTAGTATTTTTTTTAAGTATATGTGTATTCCAGTCATGTTTCAATTCACTTACTATTTAATTTCCAGCCACATGTGATGGAGAACTGTTAAAAGCTATTTGCTTGGCTGTCCTCAGAACTCCCATTGAAATGAACAGAGAGTGCCATGCAGATGTAACCTCCTGTCCATTCATTATAATTTGTATTTGTTATTAATTAAGACTGGTTCTTAATTGTGGTAATACCTCTTTAATAATAAACTATGGTGGCAATGAAATAAATTTAAAAAATTGCTGAGTCCTTAATGGTCAAAATAGGGGGGTTCTTCAAGGGGTAAATACATTTCTAAAAGAAATTAAAGAAGGCCCACAAAACACTGGGATCTAAAGAAAGTTGTTCCATATTTGCTGTTTCATGGGGAATATAGTTATGTACTAAAATAGATACATCAGGAGAGGTAACAGATCCTTTTTAAAACTTTACAGTTTTTTAAATATTTCGATCATGTCCCCTATCTTTCCTTCTTTTCTCCAACCTTTACATTAAAGGGGTTGTCTTGCTACAAAGATTAGCTTTCAACATGTAGGGAACACTAAATGAAGACATTTTCCAAATATATTGCTTTGTTCATTTTTTTTGTTGTTGAGGATCTACAAGTGATTTTATCACCTTCTGAGGGCTTTCTAGTTTCCCAAGTGACCGACCTGTGTACTTCTTCTCCTCTACTGTTTGTTCTATCTGATAGCAGGGAGTGAAGTCATCACACATGTCATGGCAGCAGCACAGAACTCAGGACAGTGAGAGCTTGTTTGTTATCTGATCTTTTAGACAAAAGACCGTAATTATTACTGTTTACTTTAACTCAGAAGCTTCCCTGGTCCTGACAGCATGAGATTTATCCAATTAGCAGAGGTCTGACTACACAACGCTCATATGCTAATGACAGACCGCTTGACCCGGAAGTAACAGAGCAAAGCAGCATTATTTCATTCATGCATCCTATGAAACTTTTAGATGAGACAACCCCTTTAAGTTCTCCAAGTCTTTCCTGATACATTTTGTGTTTGAGATCTTTTGACCTGTTCTATTTTTCAATGTCTTTTTGTATATGAGGTTTTAAAAACACTCAGTGCATTGAGACTACAATTTTCTTCTTCCAACTATTTATATGTTTAGCTGTTCAAATTTTAAGCTTGACTGGGAGTACACTATACAAGCAAAAATAGGACAACATAGGTGTCAGTACCTAAAGGGACATCATATTATCCAGTGTATGTTGAGGATCAGTGGCACTCTACTACAAAAGTTGACAGTTTAAACCATTCCCCCATGGCCTTCTATAGTTGTTCACTGCAGTAAAAAAATAAAATCTTATTGTTGACCGGTCTAATTTTCCTCTTGCTTTTGCATTAGAAAATAACTGCAAACGATATAGATCTCCATGGGTCATTTAATCTAAAACATAACTCTTAATTATACAGTAGTAAAATACTGTAAAAAAAAAGCAAGTATATAATACCCACAGTATTAAACAGTATAAACGTGGCTTGGAGAGGGTGGGGGGACAGTAAGAACTAGCCATGGACTTATCTACAATGCTTTCAAAGAGTTAGAGTTGCAGCGATCTCCACCAATCGTATATGGTGAGCTGACCCTTTTTTTTTTTTTTTTTTTTTTTTTTATATATTTTGTTGCACTTATCTACAATCCATGTTTCAGATAGTGGATCCTCCACTGAGTTTAAAGGTCTGACATGAAGTCCTGATGTTTCTGAAAATAAAGTAGGGAGGGCTAAAGGAACCTTATATTTTTCATGGTTTTCACACTATGCTACTGACCCTTGTTGGAGCAACCAACCTGAAAAGAGCGACTCCCTGCCACACACACAAGATCGACCCTCTAAAATCCCTGCTTCTCACCCTAGATGCGAATACAAGGCAGTCCCCGGGTTATGAACAGGATAGGGACTGTAGGTTTGTTCTTAAGTTGAATTTGTATGTAAGTCGGAACATGTATATTTATTAAATGTAACTCCAGCACAAAAGTTTTTTTTTTACTTTGGGATAGTGCAGGGAAGGGTTTTTACATTTGTTTTGTTGCCTGTGCCCCTGTTAAGAAGATTTTACCTCATTTTCACCTCATGTGTTGCTGTGGCACGCTGGAACTTGTTGTTCCACAGCTACTGTTTGCTATGGAACATGGAACTACAAGTGCCAGCATTCCCCATAAGTCTCCGTTTGTAACTAGGGGCAGATGTAAGTCGGAACGGTGTAAGTCGGGGACTGCCTGTACTCCAATTGTGTTTCATCCACAAGTGCCATAGGAGAATGTAATTGACTAGTCACAGATGATGCCTAGTTTGGGGCTTTTGCATTAGCATACAACATCACAGTGCAGGAGAAAACATTTTTTCAGTGGTGCATTTGCATTTTATTACTAAAATGTTAACTTTTTTCCTTTCAGTGCCTACAAGCTTTATGAGCAGCACCATATGACATTAAAGGGTTATCAGACTTTGCTAACAGCAGTCTTTATACAGTATTTCTAGCAGCACATCACTCTCTCTGTCTCTTGCTGCGCTGTACTTCTCTGATCAGCACAAGCAGATGGCAGCAAGTGCAACTCAGAGAGGCATTTTCTGGCCCGAGGCTTGGCTAGGTGTGTAGGGGGCTCCGAAACAGCTTATGTGAGGCCACATCCTTTTCACCCAATAAATCTTATGAGGTAGAGGGAGGGAGTCAGGAGAAATTAGACCGTATTTTGCATGCTTGCATAGCTTTCCATCCTGAGAAATAACTATAATCGTTCATAGGGGTGGAGGTTTAGTATGAAAAGTCCATTTTCTTCTAATTTATTTTTAAAAACATGTTGGTTTATTGACTGCACGTCATATGCATGTACAAGAGGGTTGGGAATATTAATTCTGCCGTGTGAGTTTATTCAGAGGGCTTCACGCAGTGCTGGGCCAGGGAGAGTCAATATCAGTCGGGGAAAAAGCTGCTTCTTCTTAAATTGAATTCACTGGCAATTTAGAATAAGTAATTTTGGCCTCCATGTGATTGTGCGTGTGCATTCACCTACTAAACACTCTCCCACCGACTCGCCTATCTTTTTGCTTGTTTTGGTTATTATTCTGTAGATTGAAATCCAACAACGCTGTCAAACGCAGCATCTGCTGGCTGGCTGAGCAGAGAATTAATTAGGGGAAGCTGACTCTTTGGGCAGAGCTGGGTAACGAGGCAGATATTCCAAGATTCGCTCTTTTGGTCAGAATTCATTTTGAGTAAAAGTAGTAAATGTTGATTCATTTCTGCAGTTTACTGTCAGGATGGTAACCCTTCCATTACCACCTGATGGTGTTAGTGACAATAGATGTCAGCGTTCCTCTGCAGAGAGTGTGGTTGTAGAACAATATATGTACTCGTTCTCATCGTGTAGGAGAAGTATGTACAAGCTAATGCAAAGTTATCAATAGTGAAAAGTATTTTTTCATGAACTCTAGTAAGCTCTGAATGTAATCTCTGCCAGACTCGTGCCAACACCACACAGGACTGCAGCTGCTACATGCACAATAAAAGTAGAGCGCACATGAGGTAGAATTCTAGGATGATGGACTGGGCTGTTGAAAGTTCAAGTGAAGTGAGGGCATTAAGGGAACAATGGTAAGAGCAGCATTGCAACTGATTTTCATAGGCAATAAACCTGTAGTTTAAAGGCAACCTATGGTTTTGTCATCTTCAGCTGTCAGTATAACTAGGTAGAGAACTGGCACTTACTACCAAACATATCCTTATTCAACGAGACACACCACCATCTGCATGCACTGTCGATGGTGACTTTTAGTAATAAAAACACAGAAAAAAATGGGACATTATTTACTCAAAAACACTCCATAGGCCATACTTACAGCTCAATGGCTGGACTAGACTAAATCCAGTATTAGGCAACAATGGCCCCTATGCTACTTGGGAAAGATAAACAGGTGCAGCTAATTGTTGAGCAGTAGCTCACACATCCCAAAACTAGGGGAACAATTAGATGATAAAAAACTGCATATTAACTTGATACCTATTCACACCAGCATGCAGAAAAGCCACATTATAATACATGGGGAGATTGCACAAATGTAAAAATACCAATAAAACGACCACGCACATGCCCTCCATGCATGAGAGGGGTGGTTGCTGTTATCAAGTTAATGTGCAGTTTTTTATCATCTAATTGTCCCCCTAGTGGTAGGGTGTGTGAGCTACTGCTCAGCCATTAGCTGCACCTGTTTATCTTTAAGCAAATGGGCCAGTGTTGCATCCTATTGGGTCCAGTCTAGTCCAGCCATTGAGCTGTTAGTATGGCCTATGTAGTGTTTGTGAATAAATAATGTCCCATTTTTTGCTGCGTTTTTTCTGTAAATTGTCGCAAGACATGAGGACCCTTGTCGCGGGTTGCGAGCTTGTGAAATATAGTGGCCACTGTATCAATTAATACCTCATACTTAATATTTTTCCAGTATGTTATTTTTTATTTTCCCAAAAATACTGGGGAGCAGTGGGTGTCTGTATTTGTGTTGGACAGCTAGAAAGTGCTGGCCAGCCTACCTTATCGAAGTTTGGGTATCACTAATAGTAGTTGTAAGCCAGCATGGTGCAGCACACGTATCTGTATTTATGGCACCCTTCTGTATCTCCTTTTCTATCTGCAATTGTAGTACCAGCACCATCCCCCTTATGCATTGAGGGTATGTGAGTGGTTGTTTTGTTGGTATTTTTGCATTTTTTCAGTTTCCCCATGTATTATACTGTGGCTTTTCTGCATGCTGGTGTGAATAGGTATTACGTTAATGTGCAGTTTTTTTTTATTACATAATTGTTCCCCTAGTGGGGGGGGGGGGTGAGCTACTGCTCAGCAGTTTAGCTGCACCTGTTTATCTTTCCCAAGTAGCATAGGGGCCACTGTTGCCTGCTACTGGATTCAATCTAGTCCAGCCATTGAGCTGTAAGTATGTCCTATGTAGTGTTTTTGGCTTTTAGTAGTGCAGTAGGAAAACAATTTCTTTTTTTTAAAGTCATTGTGATTTTTCCGACTGTCAAGAAAACCACTGTTTTCAGTTCTCTTAGAGCGACATGTCTGAAAAAAGGCGCTTCCACGCCAATTTTAAGGCGCATTAAGTGACTGTATAATCCGCCTGAATAAATAAACCTGTCGAAAATCTGGTGTGTGGTATGCTTGTATAGCATATTTAATGCATCTAATTTAGGCATATACCATATCATTGTTAGCATATTTGATGCGCCTACTTTAAGCACATTCAAAAGTGTCATGCCTGGCATAAAATGCACCTAGCTTTGGTCTATGACAGTTCATTTATATAGAGAATACGGTGTCAACAGTTTTTTGGTGCAAAATACACCAAAAAAAATGGTGCAGCCCTAATGGGACATGTCACCGTTAGTTGATAGAAGATTCCTCTCTTCACTTTTCAAAGATAATGGCTTCACACGGTCCTGATAAGAATGGGTGCGTTAAACAATTGTAGGTGTTGTAACTTTTGTTTTAGATTTTCTCCCTTTATTTGGTTTATGCGACATATTAGCATGATTTTTTTTCTATACTTAGTGTTAAGAAGTAGGGTAGACACTATTATACTGATCTTGCCTTGATACCAGTACACATCATGTCAGATTGTCTTCTTTCAGTCGCAACTGCAATCAGAACTCTGCTTTCCTCTTAGCTCTGATCTCACACTTCTAAATAGCACCCTGCTGGTTCATACTTTGAGAATTTTTATTCTTTGAGATGGTGCGTTTGCTACAGGCACCGAATGCTAGTGTCATGTGCTATTATGGGTATGTCAGTTGAAAAACGTACTAATCCATTCCATGTGAACTGGGTCTGTGAATATGGGTTTTTGATGTGCTGTAGTTGAACTTCGTTCTAGCAAGTATAGCAAGCTACTTGCAAGGTTAATCATTATTATCCATGAAGTCTATTCAGAGCATACTCTGTTGATTTAAATTTTGAGTTGTGTTCGGTTTAGAGGAACACTACATTCCACAACAATACCAGCCAGCCTCTGAGATTGGGGGGATGGTATCCCGAGTGCAGTTCTCCCCATTCATTTTTATGAGCGTTTTAAACATAGACTCGTGAGAGTTCTCCGGCATATTCAGAACTCCTATGGACGTAAATGGGGGAGAGCTGCGCAAGTGTGGCCATCTCTTTGTTCTCTGCGGCTACCCATAGCAAGCAATGAGCTGGCCTCAGAGAGTATTTTTCGAGTTGGCAAGCTTTCTTTGAGACCTGAGAGTTTTGTGTTTTTATTGTCCCATATAATTGTAAATTTGTCATGCTGAAAGGGCTCTGTGATTTTTCTCTTATTATCTAGTATTATGCAAAAGGAACATGATACTACTCAGGCTGGAATTACATTCCATTTACATTGCATTTTTTTGGCAGTTTTTAGTTCAGTTCTCTGAGCCAAACCCGGGAGTGAATCCAAAATGAAGAAAAGGTATAAAGGAAAGCCTGATATTTCCCTGTTTCACATCCACTCCTGTATGAACTATAAAAGATTAGATAAAAACTGACAAGAAAAGCAGCAAGTATGATTGCTTACCAGAGTAAAAGAATGATTGCCGGGCACTGAAATATGAAAGCAAAGGTATCCAAAGTTGATATCACCATGTGAAAAAGTACCGTATTTTTCGGATGCACATAGGTTTTAGAGGGGGAAAATAGGGGAAAAAAAAACTGAAGCAAAAAGTCCGGGCTGAGTGTAGTTTTTATTGTTATTATTTTAGAATAGATACACATTTTTGATCACTTTATTCCAATTTTTGGGGATATGAAATGACCCAAAAAAAACAATTTTAGCGTTTTATATTTTTTTTGTTCTGTGGTGTTCAGCGTACAGGATAAATTAGTTATTTTTTAATAGATTGGACTTTTACAGACATGGCGATACTGATTGTGTGTCACTTTTTACTTTTTATTTGTAAAAAGGCAAAGGAGGGAATGACAAACTTTTAATATTTATTTTTTTAACTTTTTTTTTTTTTTACTTTAATACTTAGTATCCATAGGGTACAAGACCACTAGGGGGCAGAATGCCCTGTCCTATATACAACAGTACTACTGTACTGTACTGCTGTATATATGTTTTTCATTCATTACCTATTACACCCTGCCAGAGGCCTTCACCAGGCCTGAAAATGAATGGGCTGCAGTACTAAATCAGCCCACCCAAAGTCTATCTCTGCAGAGGGGACCTATAGCACAAATCTCTTGGGGTACTTCCCTGTCGAGCTGGTGGCCTGGTATGTCTTAATGCAAGAAAAAACAGCGCAGAATCTGTACTTCATTCTCAGGATTGTCCCAAAGGTTGGCACTGATCACATAGTGATAGGATAGTAGAGTGATAATTTGGGTACATACCTTTCAATAAATAGTATAATAGTAAAGATTGTGTTAACAGAGATTCCCCTAGCCTAATATTAAATATTCATTACAAAACATTTACTGTTATTTTTATGTACTTAGAGGGGTGTTCCTATCTTGCACGGTAATGGCAAACAGGTCGTGCTTGCACACAATTCTGTTCCATGGGAGTTCTGAGTGCGGCTGAACACACCACTCAGTTGTACTTGAAACTACTATAGAACAGAATTGAGAGTTGTGTGCAAGTGCAGCCTACTTTCCATTTTGAAGCAGAGACTTCTGGAGGTTTGATCCCAAGATAGGTGCAGGTCCCAGAGGTGGAATCCAAACCTATCACACTTTGATGGCATGACCTATCATTGTGCCACTAAAGTTCAAGATGAAAACACGGAATCTCATATACCTGAACTGGCTGCCGTGTATGGACACAGTCCCCTGGCAGCAAGTACAGGTATATGAGATTGGTTTAGATTGTTCATGGTTTCTATGGGATAATAGTTTAACATATCTGTTTGGGGCGTATATTTTGTGTCACTTGATCTAGATTGCCTGATTACTATTGAACATAGTTTGATAAGTGGATACCATGAACAGTCTTATTACAATATTATATTTTGTTTTATTTGAATGAAATATGCACCCATCTATATCTGTTTTATTAGCTTTTGTGTAACCCTGTTCAGTTACTAATTGGTGTGTTTTTAAATATTTTCACTTTTTATATAATATTTAATAAAGGTCATTTGTTTTAGTCAGTATTTGTTACATGTAGTGTGTAGCTAGTGACATAGCAGGACCATCCTGACTTTTGGACAGACAGTTTAAAAGCTTCCAAACCTACCGATTTGTGTTTCATCATAACCTGCATCTGCTTTAAAGACCAATAGGGTAGTTGCCATTTGTCAGCATGGCAGATTTTGATTTCAAATAAGTGATCTTTTTCAGTAAGATAAAACTGAGAGCAGGAGTGTTTGGCTATGATTCTCGGTTTACTTCCCCAAAATGTAATTCAATGTATTCTTGTATTAGAGATGTCATTGAATAGTCCTGTCGTGGAGTAAGTGTATAGACAGAAGAAATCTCCTGAGTGAGTGAAGTAAAATCCCTATTAAGTAAAGATCAAGTAGAATACAGCCATTCCTGTCACATCGCTTCAAGGCTGGCTGACTTTCATGCTGATAATCACAGGCTGTTTAACAGCCTTCGGTCGATAAAGTGACTTTACCATGAGCAAACTGCTGCATAAAGAAACAACAACATCACCTGGAGAGGGAGGTTAACGGAATATCAAAAGATGCTTAGGAGGGAGGGAGATGGAGCCAGAGAAGAGTTCTGAAGAATTTTTACTGTTTTTAAAGCACCCCTTCTTACTTTCAGATGTATTAGTGTAGAGCTACCTTGCTGTAATATTACCATCTGTTATTTTAGGTTTTACATGGGACTGTAGAAAAATTAAGGTTAACAGAATCTCAAAGGATGCTTAAAGGGGTTGTCTCATTACATCAAGTCATTTTACCTCAGTCCTGTTTTCTTGGTTTCATTTTTTAATTCTGTGGCGTGTTTAATGGTTTCTACTGCCCTGCAGTGACGAGCTGCTGAGGACACCAGGTCTGTAGCTATAGCGACCAGCACTGACAGCCTATCAGGAGAGATCAAACAGGTCTGTAGCTATAACAACCTAAGGAGCTGATGCAGCCCATACAAGAGGGGATATCTAGGAATAGGTAGGACACTGTTAATGGACATATAATGCAAAGTGACTTGTTTTTGAAATATCTTTAACATAAAAAGCAATCCTTGTAGTGAGACATCCCCTTTAAGAGAGAGAGGGAGACAGAGCCAGAGCAGAGTTCTTAATAATTTTTATATTCTTTAAAGCACACCTTCTTACTTTAAGATGTAGAGCTACCTTGCTGTAATATTACCATCTGTTATCTAAGATTTTACATGGGACTATAGAAAAATGAATGTTTGTTCTAGTTTTCATGCTACACAAATACAGTATGAACATCCTATATAACACCTAGTTCTGCTACATCTGTACGTCCATAGCGAATAGTCCTAGAAGGAACACTATATAGTCTAACTTTGCATGATTGATAGCTACTGTGTAGTGGTGTGAGAACAGTACATGACTGGTTAGAGGTACATGGTGGGGCTCAACTTCTCATGCAAAATTTCGTCCCAAGGGAAATCAGAGCTGCAAATGAGTTTAATGAATAAATTATAAAGCTTTCATTTCTGGACTACTTTAATGTATATAAGAATACGTCAGTGTCATGAAGAAAATTACTTCAGAATTTATGTACAGTACAAAAAGAACAAAAGGATGGGGTCTTGACCATGTACACGTCATTCTCGCGCGTCGGGTGACTGGGTCATTAGCACATGCCTCATTTATGGCTTGTTTTTTGGGAAAGGTTAAGGAATATTAGAAAAGAAATTGACAGTTTTGATATATCTACTTTTATGAGAAAGCGGGTAGATTTTTTTTTGTGTCAGCAAAGCCTGAAACAAAACAGTTACCTTAGGGCTTTCCGAGACAAGTAAATGACATGAGCATGGTCCATATATGTATATTGTTGTATCAGCACTGGGTACCTAGCTTATTAGAGAGGTTAAAAGGAGTCAGTGAAAATCTACATATTATGAATATTTTACTTTCCACCTCTTGTTCTGATTTTGAGCTGTATCGGGTATTTCACCATTCACAACACTAGGGGATGAGGGGGGGCTGCACACTATAAGGGCATGTCCCCACGCAGAGGACAAATACCAGTCGGCTTATCCGACCGGTATTTGTCCTGTTTTATGCCGTCCCCATGGCCACGGGGGGGGGGACAGCTTTTCTCCACGATGAGCGGAGAAAAGCCCTCCCCTTCACACTGACATGCACATATTCCGTCCAAAAACCGGATGGGAGAATGTGCATGTTCAATCTTTTTCGGGTGGCCGGTGGTTTGAAAAACCCATTGTGCTAGTTTGCGGCCAGTTTCTCAGGCAGTCGGCAAAACCGCAAACCGTCTGAAAAACCGGCCATAAACCCGTGCCATGGGGACATGCCCTAAAGGTACAAGAAGACTAAGAGGCTTGGGAAATATATAAGTAGGGCACTAGGTAAGAGAGCAAAGTCTCTGGTTAGAAGTAGCATCTCTCAAAGCCACATCTGACCAACTAAAGAGCCTTGAATTATTTTTAGCCAAGCCAGTAACTCTTCCATAAGTAAGACTCTCCCATGTGCAGGTTTCTGTTAGGCCTCGTTCACACGGCTTATTGCCAGCGTAATTGCGGGGACGGATTTCGCCCCGCAATTACGCCGGCAGCCATGCAGCGGGGAGGGGCGGGGTGCCGGCACCTCGCCGGCCCCATAGACTGTCATTATCTACGGCGTGTACACGCCGTAAATAATTGACACGTCACTTTATCCCCCCGCGGCGGGTTCGCCGAGCGAGGAGGAGAGACGGAATCCATAGTTCTCTATGAGAACTGTGGATTACCGGAGTTACTGGGACGGATTGGAGCCGTACTGCAGCGCAAATACGGCGCACAGTACGGCTCCAATCAGTCCCAGAATAAGCCGTGTGAATGAGGCCTTACTCTGTTGCATTATTATTATTTAATAACGTGTACTCTGCAGATATTATGTAATCTGGCAGTGGAGCTCCAAATGTCACCTGAACTGCTCCCTGGTAACAGGGATTCTGCCGAATTTTGAATAGAGCTCTTTCAAAATGGAGCATCATATAACTACAAATCAGAAGAAGATTCCCACGAAAAAAAAAACACCAGCTTTCAATCTAGTAAGATTAAAAATGTATTATTACTTTATTTCCGTTTCATTTTAAATAGATCCTACCATAAATCATAAGTATACAAAAATTGGACAAGCAGTGGAAACTGCACTATGGTGCGCTGATGCGCTTCGTACAGGCGCCCTGAATCAAATGCGTCAGCGTACCAAAGTGCAGGTTTCACTGCTTATCCATTTTTTGTATACTTGATACAGGTGTACGATCTATTTTAAATGAAACGGAAATAAAGTAATAATACGTTTTTAATAAAGTTTTTAATCTTACTTCACTGGATGGGAACCATATTTTGAGAAGTGGCTTGACTCGCTCTCCGTGCCTCCTCCAGCTGAAAACACTAAGGAATCTGATGAGCTGTCTATGGCATATCTGGGAACTATACAAATCAGGACAATTTATGCAAAGAGCTGTATTTACAAAAACAATTTAGCTGCAACCTAATACCTGTGTATTAATATACACCAACTGTTATAATATAGGTAATTCCACCTGGACATGACGTATTTAAAATGAAGCCACCACAGCTTAGAAGAATTGTTTTTTTTTTATTTACTTTATCTAAGATGCATTGAAACCTCTACATATTATATACTCTTTACTAACCCTAGTGCAGTAGCTCTTCATTAGCACAACATAATGGGGTCATCGAGTATTAGATAGACATTACTGTTTTCTTCCAGAAAAAGCACTACACCTTTCTTTGGGTTCTCTCTGATACTGCAGCTCTGCTTTATGGAAGTGAATGGAACTGAACTGCAGTACTACACAACCCCATGGATATGAACTACACATAAACCAGATCCAAGTGAACTCTCCAATGTTCACTAACTGCTCAACAATTCTGTTTTTCAAATTCACCTTATATTTTTCAGACTGCTCATTTAATGTGTATTTTCACCCACAACCGGCTGGTATACCATACATCCTACTCCATCAACAATGACGATCCTGACACTCGTGTAAAAGTCATCTGTCTTCCGATATCACCTAACATGCACATACAATACACAAATTACACCTCTTGGCTCACAATTTTGACAGCTTGTTATCTCATTTTCCTTACTGTATCTGCCACGTCTTTTTTCTGTCCTCTCAAGTCATCAAACTTGGATAAAGATGAAATTTTCCTCTTTCCTGCGTCATGATCCATTCCTCCAACTAAAGTCACAATCTTTTGATAAAATCACACTCTTGCTTTTTAAGGATAGGGCTGGCTGATAGGGCCTATAGATAAAACCTTAATTTTTTTTCAAGTTCAAGGGTGTTATTTGATTTTTAACTCCTTTTTCTTGTTTTCTACTAAAATAAACTAGATATCCAGGCTGTAGAGTGGGAGTTGGAGTCGGTGCCCATTTCGGTAGAGTCGAAGGCGTTCTAAAATGGACTGACTCTGAATCCCAAAATATATAATAAATTGGTACAGTTAGTTCAGTGCAGTTCCAAGAGCAAGAGGAATTGGGTCCGGCCAGCGCTACTGCTCCCATATCGTCAGCCTCATTAGATAAGGAGTTTAACTTTGAAAAGTATTTGGATGACATGGAGCAGGCAAAGCATTAACGTAGGGAAAAGATTCTGCTCCCATAGCAAACAGATTGACCAGATTTCAGCTATATTTGTCACTTGCTTTCAAAGAAGTAGAAGAGTTTAACAGTTCATCAAAACTGACCTCATGAGGCAATTCCTTTATACTGTGAAATTGTTAGAGATGTTGCCCATGTGGTCACTGCTTTGCCACCAGCCTAAATTAGTGTAGAGAGGCCGTTCTCTAGCCTGGAAATAATTAGATCAGATTTTAGGTCATCTATGAAGGAGGATATTATGGAAGCGATACTATTTCTCAGAACAAATTCATACTCTTCACAAATGTTATTCGGGACGTTTTTGTTGCAAACTGTTTTTTTTTCCACTTATTGCAGTGTTTTGCATATTTACAATTTATTAAAGTTTTTTGTGTTCTAAAGTTGTATCCAATAAATATATTGTATGTTCTACATAAATAGCTTGATTATTGTATCATAAGGTGATAAAAAGCCTGATGTTATCAATTTACTACAGTAAAGTTAGCACTTAAACATGCACCATGTATGAGGGAGTGTGAGTCGGTGCTAGGAAAATTGAGGAGTCGGATTTGGTTGTCCAGTTTCAATTGTTTTTATTTATTATGGAGATCTTAGGGAATCATACATTTTTTTTAATACACACGTATTAAAAATTCTGCTCCCATACCTCTTTTATACAAATGCAGTAGGGTCCTATCTAGAAATAAAAAAGGTACAGTCCACATTCCTCCCCATAATAATGACTCCTATGGAGTAGCTGTATGTACTAAACATGGTGTCAGTCATGTGACCTCCTGGCAATCAGTTATCAGCAGGGTCACATGACCTCTATGGGGTAACTGAATAGGAATAATGGTGGAATAATTATTATTAATATGGTGATTCCAGCAACTTCTCCACTGTCTGTAGTTACATGTATAACTGCTGTCTCTGTTGGGGATGACATGTTAATAAAGTTAACTGTAAAAAATCAGGAAAATTAGCCCCTTTCCTCAATAACCTACTGTTACCTGGATACCAGGGATCACATGACATGTGTGGTGATCACATAACTTTTGTTCATACAAGTTATCCATGGGAGCCATTACTATGGACAGAAATGTGGACCGTACTATTTTGTGGGCCTATAAAAGAGGCACAGGGCAACATTTTTAATACATGTAAGGGGAAAGGAGCATCTTAGTTATGAGGAGAGGTTAGTAGAATTGAACTTATTTAGTCTTGAGAAAAGACGGCTTTGGGGGGGACATAATTAATTTATATAAATATATAAATGGTCCCTACAAAAAGTATGGGGAAGAATTATTTCAAGTGAAGCCCCCTCAAAAGACAAGGGGACATTCCCTTCGACTAGAGAAAAAAGGATTCAATCTCCAGAGTAGAAGAGTGTTCTCTACTGTAAGATCTGTGAATCTGTGGAATAGTCTGCCTGAGGAGCTGGTCACAGCAGGAACTGTAGAAAGTTTCAAGAAAGGCTTAGATACCTACCTGACACTAAACAATATGAATGCGTATGTAGCTATGTAAAATTCTGGATCCTGGCTGGTGGAGGATCTGGGGTCAGAGATGGGGTCTCCACTTGAGCAGATTGGTTCTTGCCTTGTGTGTTTCAGGGCATTAACCAGTGATGAAGCTGTGCTTAATGTCCTTGTCTGTCTCCCTTCACCCACATTTTCCCCACCCTTGTTTGAACTTGATGGACACGTGTCTTCTTTCATCCGTACAAACTATGTAACTATATGTATATTAGAAAATTGTATTATTTACTATTATATATATGACATTATAAAGACGTTGTAAAGTGGACAACCCCTTTAAGTGAAAGTAGGATACTATGTAAGAAATGACATATGCTTTTAGAAATTGTACTGCATACTGCATTATGTAAATAGATAGGATTAAATAAAATGTCCTACACATTCCGTGGATGATCAGTTTGTATTATTAAAGAGAACCTGTCACATCGTTTATGCCCTCCTTGCTAAGGACAGAACAAGCTAGTGTCAGACATGCTGTTTCCAGCGGTGTGTCCCTTATTCTGTAAGTTGCTGTAGTTTTCGAGTTTTTAATGCTCAAATCTGCAGCTTTCAGCCAGAAAAGAGTCCGTTTTTTCATACCCCGCCCACCTGAGACTAGCCCCGTTTACCTCAGTGGGTGGGGCTAGCCTTTGGTGGGCGGGGCTAACACCTGCTCATGAATAAGATTTGAGCATTAAATACTCTAAAACTACAGCATCTTACAGAATAAGGGGCACAGTGCTGGAAATAGCATGTCTGATACTAGCTTGTGCTATCCTCAGCAAGGAGGGCATAACCTATATGACTGTTCCCTTTAAGTTGTTGGTGCCAACTGCCATACATTTGCAGTGGAAGACAAAAAGGAATGTTTGGAGAGGTTTATAAGAGCTGTCACTCTGCCGAGATTGAATATAAAACTGATCCCACTTGTTAAACCACTTAGGTGTCACAGTGAAAAGTAACTACAGCTTTTAAGAGGGAAGACAAAGAAAGATGGCTCCCTCTGTCACTCACTTGTTCCCCCCGCAACATGTTAGGGGTTGCCATATTGTGAATCGCCCCAGGTCAACTATCTTACTACTCCTATTGCACCCTGCCAGAGCTTAATAGGATTATGCTGACAAGTAATAATGTACTGCAATATAGGAGTATTACAGTGTATTATGCAACAAATTGCATGATACAGTTCTCAATGCTAATGCTCAGTGGTATCAATAAAAAAAAAAACATAATTAGCATCACTGTGTGTGTAATAATTCTCACTATTGAAATACCATGTTATTTATTCTGCATAGTGAAAGCTGTAAGAAAGCAAGAGGCACCAGTTCTAACGCCAGTGTCTATTATTCTTGGTAGAGCAGGGGGTCATTTTCTATTAAAGATATACAAAGGTAAAGTCTTGCTGTCTGATTGAATGTTTAAGCAAGATGTAAGGATTCTGGTCCTAGCTGCGTTTAATCACTTTTCTTCCTGAAGGTTAACCTGCTAGCTGCTCAAATCTGGCTCCTCTTCCACAACCTATACACTGCACAGCCCCAAACCCTGCATTTATTTAACTGTAGAATCTATCTATTCTCATACTTACCCATAAATTAAAAAATTATCAACACATCCAAAACAATTTTAAAGAAATTTGTGTAGGTGCATGCAGGCATGGCAGCAAAGCAATGCAAACACAACAAAATACCAGCAGCACTCTGCATACACTATGGACAATGGACAGTTAGGCTAGGTCTACCACGGCATTGGACAAAAAACTCACTGAAAACCAAATCCAAAAAACGTTCATAAAACTGAGTTTTTTGTTCACTGCCTGTCAAAAACTGCTGAAAAAATGTCCATATTTTTGTCGCGTTTTGCATTTTTGTGGCGCTTTTTTTTTGCACAGCATTATAATTGCTATGGATTTCTGCAAAAAATGCCAAAAACACAGCAAGAAACGTCTGCCGCTTTACATAGACTCCAGTAGTAAATTCTCTTCCCCGCTCTGTCTTTTTGCAACATGTTTTAAAAAACGACCAGCAGCAAAAACGAGCAGTCTGTGGAAACTACAGAACGTTTTTTTCTATTAAAGTCTATGGAACCTGTCTTCAGTCGTTTTTCAGCAGTTTTAGAAAACGAAAAAGGCTGAAAAAACTACTGAAAATGTATGCAGTGGAGATGTAGCCTTAGGCTAGGTCTACACTGCATCGGACAAAAAACGGCCGAAAGTTGGGACTTTTTTTTTTCCGATGCACGATCGCAGTTTTTGTCACGTTTTTCACAAAAACCGCAGTCGGTTTTAATTTTTTTTTTTTTGCCGTCACCCATACAATTGAGTTTTTTCGATGTCTTCCCATACAAAGCTCCGGGGTATTATACAACATGTTTTATAATACGCCGGCGCCAGAAGATGAGCAGAGAAGAACTGACCTGTGTAGACCACAGGTTATTTTTTCTTTTAATGTTTATGGACTTCCTGAAAGGTAGTATTTTCAGCGGTTTTAGGATTCTAAAACCGCTGAAAATACTACCGTTCATTGCAGTGGAGACATAGCACACGTTTTTGATTTAAATTGAGGAGGCTCATGCATCATCATTCCCACCCAGAACACACTCTCTGTACAAAGAGTGAGTGTTCCTTACATTGCGAAAAGAGGGGTCATGGATGGAAATGTGCAAAGCAGCACAAAGATGAGTGGATGCTGGAACTTTTTTTTTTGAAAGGGCTATTTTTTTAATTTTAGTGATTTGAAAGCTCTTATAAATAATAATAATTTTAATAACAATAATAATAAAACCCATGTAGCCTGGAGAATTGCCATTGGGAGACTGTTAAAATGGCAGTTATGGACCCAACATTATAATGCGGCCGTAGAGGGAGAACCTTCAAATAGTAGATTTAATAATTATATGTGAAAATGGAATTATGAGGTATGCAAAAGGAAAATTAGTCAAATTCATTTGATTAGCCATTCTTACTTTGGCATAACATTCAAATTCATTCTCTCATTTCCACCTAACATCCACATTCATACTCTATGCTATTAGACAACAAGAATACTAACCCTTATATCCTGTCTAGAATACAGCAACATGCCTTTCTAAGACATTGCCATGGGCCTAACTGTAGTCATAGTAGGCATAGTGACTGCTATGGGGCCCAAAGTTTTGGGGGCCCACTACAGGTAAAGAAAATTGTTCTATTTTTTTGCGGAAGGACAAGTAGTGGTGGGATTTCTGCTTTCTCCAGAGCACTATGTGGGTTATTTAGTTTTATTTTAACCTTTATTATTGCTATTATTTTGTTGTTGTTTTATTGTCATTAAACATCTTATTTTGCTATGGGGCCATATGAATTCTAGTTATGCCCTTGACATTACAGTTCTTCTAAATTCTGCTGCTTGACTTATCTATTTCTTTTTTTGTTCCTTAAATGCCATCTGTATCTGTCTCCAAATTGGCTGCATTTTATTGAATTCTACATTAAATTGCATAACCTTTGAATTACAGGATTTATTATAGGTAGACAAAAAAGCAACAAAAAAGCCACTAAAAGCGCATGTTATTTTGTGAAGCATGAAAAGGTTCATAGAGGTTTAAGGTGTTTTTAGGAAGCAAATAAACAAAAAAAAAACAGAAAAAAAAGGATTTGACTAGGAGGACCTAGGGTAAGTTCATACAGGTCAGAAAAGCTGCTTATATTATCTGCAGGTTTGTGCTGGTGGATTTTGCAGTAGATTACAGTAGCAGCTAAAATGAAATTTTACAAGTGTCATCTACATGCTGTGGATATTTTCTTCAAAGGAAGTTGAGCACAATAAAAGTCTGATTCATTTTTAAATCTGCTGCTTGTCAGTTGTGTTGCAGGTTTGCCCCAGATTTTCACTGCAGGTTTTAAATCTTCCGATGAGAAAAAAATCACTGTGACCCCGCAACATAATTTGTCAGTTAGGGTATGATCACACGCCGTAATTGCGACGTGTACAGTATGACATGCATTACTCGCGGCGCGTAATCGCCGTGAATAATTGACATGTCACTTATCTCCCAGTGTGTACAATACGATCGTATTGTACACGCGGGGGGGACGAGGCGTAATCCATAGTTCTCTATGAGAGCTATGGATTACCGTAATTGCGGGGCACATTTCGCCGCACAATACGTGGAAAAGTACGCCTGCAATTACGCCTCAAAATAAGCCGTGGGAACATACCTTTACACATATGGATTTTGCTGTAGGTTTTCTACAGGATCAGTGACGGAAATTTTCTTTAACTGTGTGGACTTAGCCTCAGAGCTACAATCGTAATGCTGCGACAATAGCCATAGCCCTACAGAACTCTTAAGGCTGGGTTTACATTATGTTCGAGGTATCTGTTGGGGCACCATGAAAAAAGGCACCAAGACAGATAGCATGATGTAGCCATAGCCAGGGCTGTGGAGTCGGCAAGCCAAAGCCCCGACTCCGACTCCTCGATTTCCCAAACCTCCGACTCTGACTCCTGACTCCCTCATACATGGCGCATGTTCAAGTGATAACATTACTGTAGTAAAATGGTAATATCCGGCTTTTTATCACCTTATGATACAATATTTAAGCTATTTAGGTAGAACAGACACTGACAAGCAAAAGGGTAACAATGTTTTGATCTTTTGAATGTGTAGAAGAGACCTGGTATCGGATTTTGGTCAAGATATGCTTGAATCTGATTCATAGCCCAGAAGGATTCAGGCAGTGCTGAAAACCAAAGGCAGATTTCCCAAATACTAACAACATAATACAAATTAACATTTTGATTTTTAGGAGCAAAACAGTAACAATGCATTTACATGACAAGATTCTGCAGAACTAAGCAGATGCTAAATACTTGCAAGTCACATTTATGTATAAGATAGGTAAGATGACTGTATATAAAATTGCTCTTTGCACTGCATCAAACTAACTGGACCAACTTATTATATATTTTGGGAGTCGGAGTCGGTCCATTTTATGACGACTCCGACTCCTGTAAAATAGGCACCGACTCCACGACTCCGACTCCGACTCCACAGCCCTGGCCATAGTGGCCCTTTAGAGATTAATAGAGCAAATGTAGTCTAATGTGGGTTACATTTTTCTCTGTTTGCCAGCGGCGTAATTGGAACACAAAAGCATGGTAGACTATGATGAGTTCAGTAGGGATAGTTTATGCCACCAGAAAATAGACCAAATGTAGCCCACATAGGACTACATTTGCTCTACTGATCTCTACAGAGCTGCTGTGGCCATGTTGCGGTATCTGTTGGGGTACTTTTTTTCACGGTACTCCCACGGATACCTATTGTTTAACAGCCTGAAGGAGATTTTTTTTTTTTTTTTTTTTACAAGAGATAGTTATAGGAAATTATCCAGTGTCTGCGTCTATATTTCTATATTGAGATTCATGCCTCTGTCCAAGACCCCAAGCGATAAGAGTGACAAGACATATAGCAGGTTTTTTTTTTTTTAGACTTGTTTTTTATTAAATCATCAATGTCAATCGTACAACATTTAGATGGCAAGTCAAAATATATTAACAAAATACATGTTAAAATATTTGATCAACAACAATCACATAGCTGACATTGATGATACATTTTAGAATTTTAGCCTTCTAAACTAAATGAAGGCAGAAAAGAAACAAACAATAAAACAATATCAACTGCTGCCTTGGCTCTCCACTCAATCGTTGCGTTCAGCCTTAACACCACAAGAGTGCAAGGTGTTGAGTCCAAATTTCTACTGCCACGGGACCCCCCTCCTCCCTCCCATGTCTGCTTATTTGGCCATGCTCCCCAAACCCTGGTCTGCTTCAAGACTCTTGGACGAATGGATGGTGGATGCAAAGTCCTCCCTCCGAGGAACCGCAAAATGCCCATTAATCCCTCTCAGTAGCCAGGTGAGATATCTGGCATTTGATTCAGCTGATAAAGGGCGGTACGCCCACAGGAACCAATTTTATTGCTAGCCTTATATGTCAATCGGTTCATCCCCTTCCAGTTGTTGTGTTAGATACCACGTTGCGGATGCAAAGCGATTTTTAATTTTACTTTTGAGTTCTGAGGGCAGAATGTTAATGAATCTTCCCCATAGGCCAAATAATTTACAGACTCTGGTTTCCTTGTGCAGCGCGGCCTCCACCCAATCCATGTGTAGAAGAAACATGAGTTTGTCTTTAAATAACTGCAAGTGAGGGCCATTGGGGTGTAACCATATGTGTAAAATGGACTTCCTGGCTGCAGCTGCTGCCACATGTAACACCCGTGCTTCCATTTTAGAAAGATCCTGAACCTCACAATCTATATGCCCAAATAATGTCCAAGAGGCGCAACTAGAAAAGGAACGCACCCAGAATTGTCTTATGTAATCCGCCACCCCTTCCCATAATCTATTAATTACAAGGCATTCCCAAAGTCAGCGACCGGGGAGCCACACTTGAAACATTTATCTGAATGGAATATTCCCATCCTCTGTCCCCGTATTGGAGTTAGATACGCATTGTGCGACACCTTCAGGAACATCTCCATATATTTTATAGAGGGGAGGAATTTATAAGCATCTTTCAACGTCGAAAGAATCATAGTGGGCTGTAGGGTAGAATCTCTATCCTGTTAAGGTACCAAGCTGAACTGAGTTCCCCTAGAATCTATCGCCTGTAGCAGATAGTGATATATCGTGGACAAACGCGCCTTCCTATTGACTGGTTCTAGGAAGATAGCATCAAACGTCGAATATCAATCAGCTGGTTGGAGTTGCGAGATCACCCTCCACACATAGCTGTTAGCCTGTATATGATTAAAGGTTGGGAGGATATGATTGGGATATAGCTGGTGCAAATCTGTGGCTGTAAGAATTTGTTTAGAGTCCGGGTTCACAAAATGACAAGCCTGGTGTAGGCCCTGCGATTGCCATCACTTGAAGACCCCATGCGGCCTGCCATCCTGAACATCTGGGTTCCGGAGAAGTTACAGAGATAAAGAAAAATAGGGATTCAGCTGTTTCTTTGCCCTGATCTTTTGCCACGCCCTCCATATTGGCATTAGCAAGGGGTTGCCTCTAACCATTGGGTCTAGTTTCTCATATGGTTGGTGCAAGAAATTCATAAGTGAGATATTGGATAGGACAGAGAAATGTCTGCAAATGTTTCTGTACCCTGTGCCCAATCGGCCAGAAAACGGCTTAGTGCTGCCAAATTGTACAACCTCAAGTTAGGGAACCCCAGTCCTCCATTAAATTCGTGCTGCTGGAGTATACACATCGGGATGCGGGCTCTTTTCCCGTTCCCGATGAATGCTCTGTACTCAGATATGATGGTCGTCTCCTCTTTAGGTCTCAAATAGATAGGGAGCATTTGTAGAATGTAGAGAAGCCTAGGGAATTCTACCATTTTAATTAAATTGTAGTGACCCATTAAGATCAAGGGTAGGCCTGCCCATCTCCTGAAGGTACTCTGCATTTGCTCAGTATACTTGGCTACATTTTCTATATGCAGTCGGGAAGGAACTCGTTAGAGCCGAATTCCCAAGTATTTGATTGCATTGGCGCACCAATATATATTATGCTCTACTGTCCATGTCGGCCTGGCTGGGCCACTCAAAATCAACCCCTCACTCTTCTCTACGTTGATAGTGTACCCTGAAAACTGACCAACAGCCTGGATATCTCGCAGTATGGCCCTTAGATGAGAAGGCGGGTTAGATATTAGTATTAGGAGGTCTTTTGCCTCTATCTGGGAACCTAATTCCCCGGTAGATGGATGACTGTAAAATATGATACAATAGTGGATCCAGCGACAGGTTAAACTGCAGGGGCGACAGCGGGCAACCATATCTGGTAGCTCTAAAATGGTCGGGGAGATAGATGGGGAGAGGTGATCATTAACCATCAGTGAGGTTGTGGAACTAGATTCTAAGTGGACTACAAAGTTGGCGAAGTCATCTCCGAAGCCCCTTCTCAGCATCGTCGTGTCCAGGAACGGCCATGAGACTTTATCAAAGGCCCTCTTCGCATCCAAGCTAAGAAGCATGGACATTGGATGGTCCTCCGAATTTGGTTGGCATATTGCTGCCATAGCTGTCCTAACATTTTTGGTTGAGTGCCTGTGCGCAGCGAAGCCTGTTTGAGAAGGGTGGATGATCTGTGGCAAAAATTCCTGGAGTCTCCCGGCCAGAATCTTAGCCAGTATTTTATAGCCCTGGTTCAGGAGAGAAATTGGCCTGTATGATGACACCAGGGTAGGGTCCTTTCCCGCCTTAAGCAGTAATAACGTGCATGAGTCGGTAAAGGAGTCCACAATAACTGCATTTAAATAGATATCATTATGCAGCTTGGTTAACTGTGGGGTAACCTCTGCATTTAGAATTTCATAAAATTCTGCTGAGAATTCGTCGGGTCCTGGAGTTTTACCATTACCTGTACCGACAATTGCCACGCGTACTTTATCCTCAGTGATTGCGGCCTCCAGCGCAAGTCTGTGCTTCTGTCCCACCCCTGGCATGTCTATTTTGTCCAGGAAAGAGGCAACTCTGGTAACATCAAATGGGGTTGCACGATATAAATTTTCATGGAATTCAATAAAAGCTTTCTGGATAGCAGTCGCGTCAGTGAGAATTTCACCCATGGCAGTATAGCGAATCACTGAGATTGGCGCGGTCTTGCCACGGCTTGGTCAAGCCAGCCAGCAATTTTCCTGATTTGCCGCCCCATCTGTAAAACCTATTTTGCCTTGCCCGCTTATGAAGTCTCGCAATTGCCCTGCATGAAGACATTAAGTAGGCTTTGGACTTCGTAAAATTCCCTTGTAGTCTCAGCTGTAGGGTTAGTGGAGTGGGTATTTTGTTTCAGCAGCAGGTTAGAATGCAGTTCACAAAGGTGTTTGAGCTGAGCCCTCAGCTTCATGCTTAGATAACTCATTATATGCCCTCTCATGGCAGCCATGGCAGTAAACCACAACAGTGGGACATTATCTGTGTGAGGTCGGTTATTGTTCATGAACCGCATCCAGTGAGCCTGCTGAAGAGCTCAAAAATCATCAGACTCGTACAGGTAATTCGGGAAGCGCCATATACGTTTCTGAGAGAGACGTCTGAGGCCTCCCAAGGTTAACAAAATAGGTGCATGGTCAGAGATTATTATTGGGAGAATTTCTGAGTCCATTATGTCAGGGTAGAGCTTTGATGAGGACAGTTCATAGTTGATCCTGGAAAATGAGTTGTGGACTACTGAATAGAAGGTATAAGACCTACAAGTAGGGTTTGTTGCCCTCCAATGATCAAATAGCCCCATCCTGTCAGTCAACTCCAGGATAGCCGCTCTAGCTTGTTCCCCTCCAATCTGACAGCAGGATCTATTCAGGGTGGGGTTGTGTTAAAGTCACCCATGATTATGTTGTGGATGGGAACAAAGGTAATGTATGTGTTATTCTTTGTGTCTCCATTTTAAAGTACTAGTTAGTATAACACCTCATATGCCTTTATATTATGGCACGTAAAAGTTGCCTGTATATCTCTTGTCTATAATGTGTTAACAAAATGTCCGCCACATAATGTGCTTGTAGAGATAACCACCATATAATCCAAGATGGCGCCTCCTCTGAGGTTACGCCCCGTGTTCAGAAATTCCAGAGTTTGCCTCTGGAAGGCAAGGATGTAACCAATAATGACTAACAGCTATGTCCATGTGATGCTTTCTTATCTCACTAACCTTCAAAACGTATAAAAACCTACCATTTTATGAATAAAGCCAGAAAGTATATTCACAGCAACAGGACATGTTGTGATTTTCTTTCTCGGGGCACCTTTATCATCCTAAATTAATTTGGAGACCCCACAAGGATGTAGAGCCCCTTTGAGGTTTCGTCCATTTCAATTGAGGTTGGGGCAAGGTTTAGACATTAACCGTCGCTGCAGACATCGGGGTTTGCGGCGCCCGGGGCCGCAATTGCGCTGGGATCGGAGCTGTACTACACAGCCCCGATCCCAGAGCATGTCATGCAGGCATCGGGCAGCGGAGGAAACCTCCGCAACCCGATGCTTTAACCCTTTGATTGCGGCGGTGCATTACCGCAGTGCAATCAAAGGAATCCCCTGCTCTGTCGGGTGATCGGAACGCCCGGTCACCCGACAGAGCTCAGGGACCGGCTGCACAGTCAGCTCTGGGGACCTAGCATGGCCCCAGAGCTGTCTGTGTATGAAGCCAGTGATTAGGACGCACTGTGTGCTGTCCTAATCACTGCCTGTGTCAAACTGACACAGATTATAATGTATTAGCATATATGAATATGCTAATACATTACTAAGTGTAAAAAAAAAATTAAAAAAATGTTAAACAGTTCTCCCTACATGGGAGTAAAAAAAAAAGTACAAAAAAAAACATAAGTGTAAAAAAAAAAAAGAATAAAATAAAAATAAAATATAATAAAAAATAATTGTACATAAATTACACGCACAAAAAAACCTACACATATGTGGTATCCACACGACCGTAATAACCTGTAGAATTAATCTAACAAGTTATTCAGTGTGAATTGTGAATGGTGTAAAAAAATTTTTTAAAAAACTAAACTTTTTTTGTAAAAAAATAAAAAAAAAATACTGCAATTATTTATAAGTGTACTTAAACTATTCCCTTATAAAGTGCAACTTGTCTCAAATAAAACGAGGCCTCATCCAACTGCGTCATTGAAAAAATAAAAAAGTTACAACTGTTTAAACGCAAGGAGGCCAAAACTAAAAAAATGTTCTGGTCATTAACTACTTTTCAGGCGTTCGGCTTAAGGGGTTAAGAAAGTCAGGATGGTAGTGTAAAAATTTGCGGTGGCAGGGCTGGGGGCATATATATTAAGGAGGTTGTATAGTTTGTTTGCTTTCTGTACTCTCAGGTACAAATACCTCCCCTCTGGGTCTGCCACTTGTTCCTTTATGGCTTGTACTGTTCCCCGTCTGAAGTATACTGCGACTCCCCGGTCTTGGAAGTATAGTTCGCCCTTAGAGACATAAATTGGTCATGCTTCCAGTGTGACTCCTGCAGCAGAATAACGTTTGATATGAGTGAGGACTTGTCTTCTCTTCAATATTCAATATAGCTACAATCCAGGAGAGAATTTGTAAGTTAGGGGTGTCATGGCCTTGTGAATTGAGCCTACTCATCCCACGTCATGAAATTGATATGTGCATGCTTGCATTGTGTGTCCCAAGGGAAGGGGCCCGCAGCAGCCGAAGAGAACAACAGACAAATATCATAGAAAAGGCCTAACATTCAAATTACTGATCAGTATTAGCAAACTAAGCAGTGTTCATATAGCTTGTATTGGTAGAACAGGATAAGAAAATATGACTGCTTATCCGCCTACCCCCCATTTGTGTCCTGTCTAGTATATATTCGTCTAATTTGCTTACTGCTTAATGCTAGATGTCTAAATCATACCGTACATGTTATGTTAGGTATCCATGTGTTCTAAATCGATATATGTCAAAGGTTTCTTGAATACTCTATTTTCTTGTAACCAGCCCACTATATCTGATGTGCTTTCAAATGACAGTATGACCATTGTATATTTGCTATATATGTATAAACAGTTAAACAAAAAAAAAAAGAAACCATAGCTGTTTTTCTCAAGAAACTATACCATGCCTGTCTACAGGTAATGTGAGGTATTTCAGCTACGTCCTATTCACTGCAGTGGAGTAGAGCTGTGGACAGTTTTTAAAAGAAGTCAGCGATGGTTTTTAGTCCTTCGCTTTAGTTCTTCGCTTTGAACAATTATAAGTTATTAGAATGGTCCATTGAGCTGATTACAAGGTGTCACCCTGCTGGGATTCCACACAATCACCTGAACTCTGTGGAGAGACCTGGAAGTAAATACTCAGCTTCCGTGCAGTGCCTCCACTGGAAACATTACGCATATCTCATTCAAATCATTGAACAGATCGGACTGGTCCTCCAGAGCAAAAAATGCCCTTGGCAACCACTCTCAACCCTGGCTAACAAGGTAGATCAAGAACAGAGGACCATATCTATTATTAAGAATTCCCTGATATAGTCTATGAATATTGGTTTTCTAAAACAAAGAACCCATTTAACACCTTCAGGATCAAGCATTTTTTTTCATCACCTTTGTTTTTTTCTCCCCGACCTCCAGGAGATATAACTTTTTCATTTTTCCTTCTATATAGACATGTGAGGGCTTGGTTTTCGCAGGACAAAATGTACTTGTAATGTTTACATTAAAGGGGTTTTGCCAGGACGTGCCGTATCTGCTAAGAAGCAAATTTAAACAAGCCATGCTGAGCTAAGAGAGAGACACAGCCAGAGCACAGAGCCATGCATAAAGGATCGTGTGAAATGTTCACACAAATAAGCAAACTACAACTAGTGGATTCTGTATACAAAAGACAACACCTTTCTCCACAGTAGCTTGAAAGCTTCGTCATGTTCTCTGTCATCAGATAAAACAGAGATCTACTCAGATAATCACACTACAACTAGTGGATTCTGTATACAAAAGACAACATATTTCTACCCGATGCCTTGCAAGCATCTTCAGCTCCCTTTCATCAGATAAGACGTGTGCTCTGCGCAAGCCCGGCCAGCAGGTCTTGTCAGGTCGTATCTAATAGAAGTTTTGAAGTAACTAAGGGCAGGAAGGGCAGCCTGTAGCTCTCTCAGGCTGCAATTTGTGTAATCATATATATTTAGAAATGTGATTAAATACCCATTTTGGAGGATACCACGTCAACATTACATTGTGGCAAAACCCCTTTAAGCATGAAATATAATGTACTGGGAAACCAAAAAAACCTCTAAGTGGGATGAAATGTGAAGAAAAAGTAATTCCACCACTTTTGCAAGGTTTTTTTTTCTTTGGCATAAATTATGTGTTATCTGCATTCTGCAGGTCAGTACAATTCAGGTGATATACAAATATGTAGTTTCCAATGTATTTTAGTTCTTTAAAAAAATAAAAACATTCTCTATTGTTTAAATCTGCACCATATTCTGCGACCAGTGACTTTTTTTTTTTTTTTTTAAATCTATGGACCTTAGTGATGACTCTTTTTTTGTGGGCTGAAGTCTAATTTTTATTGATACAAATAATGGGAATTTTTTTTTTCTTGAGCTGTATTTACAGTGCAGGATAAATTATGTTATATTTTAATAGACCTGACTTTTACAAAGACGGTAATACCAATATTTTTTATTGTTATTTGTAAAAAGACCAAAGGGTTTCTTTTGAACTTTTGATATTTTTTTAAACTTGCTTTTTTTATTCACATACACCTTTAGCCCCCAGAGTGTACTGGACCACTATGGAGCACATTTGCTAGTACACCATTCTGAATTATGTATATAATGTAGAATCTAGTCACGTGGGGGGAGGGGATTGCAATTAGGAGCAGCACAGTTCCTCATTAATTTAGACTCTGCAGCATCTAAATGGTAAAACAGCACAGATCAGAGCTGGCTCCATTCCCTGCTGTTAGCAGCAAGTATTAGCTGTATCTAACAGTTGGCACCATCCTTCCCCTAGTGGGGCAGGCTCAGCGAGTGAGCCCACTCCATACTCCCTTAGCATTGCTATGACATACTGGTATGTCATGGTGTGCTAAGGGGTTAAGCCAGGCTGTGCAAATTTTCACAATTTATAAGGCTTCTCGGTTATTGCCGCTGACTTCTGTTTGAACTTTTCCCACTTCGTGAATAAAAAAACTCCACAGCTGAATATTTGTATTGGGCTTTGCCATCATGTGTTTGAGTCTCCTTTCACACTATGTTCCACAGTGTCCATCAGTGGTATATTTTGGAAGGATTTCTATTGGCATTTGTCTCCCATAGGCTGCCATCTTTATATGAGAAAGAGTATTTAGCAAAATATAATTTTTAATTTGGAACCTGTGTGTGGAAGAGCGCTGCAGAGTAAGGGTTTGTTCACACAAAGTTTTGACTCCGTGTTACAAGCGCTTAGTAGATCCGTCTTGGGGACCGGCAGAGCGGACCCCAAGACGGATCTAACAATTAGCAGTGACTTTATCACTTCTTGCTTTGAAGAACACGCTGCGGCGTTCACTTGAGAGATCGCTGCTGCGTGTTTCAAAAGCGCCGCTCGGATCCGTCTTGCAAAGAATTGACATGTCAATTCTGTCAATTGTCAATTCTTGTCAATTCTTTGCAAGACGGACCTGAGCGGCGCTTTTGAAACACGCAGCGGCGATCTCTCATCTGAATGCCGCTGCATGTTCGTCATAGCGAGCAGTGATAAAGTCACTGCTAATTGTTAGATCCGTCGTGGGGTCCGCTCTGTCGGTCCCTAAGACTGATCTACAAAGCGCTTGTAATACGGAGTCAAAATTGTGAATAACCCCTAAGGTGATGGCATAAATCCATTGACCTTACGTGTACACAATATCTAAGAGCTGCACAGTAAAGACTTGTTTATAAGGAGAGGCGTAATTGCTGTTACTAACCATTGCAATGCTGTTACATACCCAGAAAATCTCTGAAGCATTAGTCATGGCTTTTGGCATATGAGTTCATTGTTTGTATGGTTTTGTCTTGAACAGCATGCCGCTTTAATGCATAGAAAACAAGCTTTTCTTATTTACCTGTGGTTGGCTTCATTGAGCCAATGTTTATGGACTGTAATTGGAATGAATGGCAATTGGGTTTTCAGTAATTACTTTACACACACGTTTTGGCATTTGTGACTGTTCACATTCGCAGCCAGCTGGCTAACCTCATCTTGTTGTCATTAGACATCTCCTCCCATGACTAGTAACTCTGTATTACCAGGGCCCACTGGTGCCAGCTGGCGCTTGTCCATGATTGATGGTACCAAAGAAAATATTATTCGCGCAGATAGATTTTCTTAACACATGCAAGCAAATTATTATTATTATTATTATTTATAATTTCATGTTATATATGGGTTGTGTATTATTGACAGCGCCCCTAGCTGGACAGGGTGAGTTTATCATGCTCTTAAAAGAGGGTTAATTGGTAGATAAATAAAATGAGCATTCCTTCCTGTGGCATAATGGGCGGGTGCTTTCCTGACTGTAAAGTGCATTTGACTGTGAGGGAATAATTGTGTTCATGTCAGGTCATTGGAGGGCTTCATGTGAGATCTGTATGCTTGTATCATTTTGAGTAGTTCCAATGTCATTTACTCGGCTGTCATTATAGTGGTCTCTAACATTATTTACTGACGCTTGTGGTGGTGGCATTGTTATTCTCATCGTTTCATGAGTGTGTTGCAGATGTGTTTGTGGAGGGTGCCGATCACCCTCCTCCATTTCCCAGCACTGGAAAGTGCACTCATAAATAACTTTTATTTCTGCACTTCTGATTAACAAGAAAGGGCCTGAAATGCGTTACAATTATAGCTGTCACATCCTAATATCTTAATGCACAGTAATAATTCACCAGCATTCAGGGACCTGTATGTCATTCATATTTATATTTCTGTTATGAGTAAAAGTCTTAGCTTTTTCTTGTATTTAACCTTTTACCGGCAGGAAGGGACTTTAAGTTGTCTTTATAGTTCTTTTCCAGCTTTTATTTTTGTTTGGTTTCATTTTTTACTCCTTTGATATTTAGAAAGCAAAAAGCCTGCATCTGGCTTTATATTAGTTCTAATGGCATAAAGTGCATTTCTATATACCTTGTACATTGTTTAAATAAGTCCCTTGAAGGACTGTTAAAACCTAATGGATGTGATAAACCTGTACACTGGTTACTGACACAAGAGGAGGCAGACTACAAAGTACAAATTCCATTTCTGTTGTGTTTGTTGATGGGTAAATCTTAAAGAGAGCTGGTGACATCTGACATGTCTATTTTAATAAATCCTTGTGTTCCATGTGAAATAACAAATCTGGAGCATCTTCTCTTATAACTCCATGTTCTGTTCTGCTTTTATTCCTTCCAGAAATTTGCTATTGAATCTGTCAGCTGGGTGTTACCAATAAGGGGTGTGTCCTGCAGTGTCTGACATTTTCTAGTTATCAGTAACAGAATCAGTTTGTGCTCTGAAAACTGGAATTTGAAACACCCATGTGACTTATTCAGAAACTAATTTGTGAGACGAATAACAGAGGAACAGTGGAACACAAGTATTTACTAAAAAAAATGTCAGAAATAGCCACAAGTTCTCTATAAAGAGCACATGTCACTAAAACAGGCTTCCTTAAACTGGGGCAGGAGTGCACAGACATATTTTGACCTGAGGGTTGCATTATCATATTTGACTACTAAAGGAAAATGCACCAAAAAACTGGTACCTTGCTTCAAATTTGTTATGTGTTTTAGACTCTTGTATCTTGCTAAAGAGTTTTGAAGTGTCTAGAAAAGGGGATTTGGTGTAGAGGAGCCTTAAAATATGCTAGATTCACAGCACAAAATATTGGACCACAGCAGGCAGTCTAAGAGAAAACATAAGATTAGAGATTTTAAAGGGGTTTTCTCACCACAATAATTCACTTTTAAATGTAGGGAAAGGTAAATATAGACTATTAACAAATACATTGCTGTTTTGATTTTGCTTTGTTCACAAGATAAAGAAGATTTTATCTATTGCTAGTGTACACAAGATTCTCTTCCTGCTGTCTCTTATCTGATTGCACCAGCTGCCCTATCTGAGCATGGTGAGTCACTACATGCTGAAATTTATCTCTAGTGCAGTAGATTTTTTATTTAAGTAAGTGACAAGTTTCAAGCCCTATAAATCTGCTGTAGTCGCTTCACTGTAACAGGAATAGCAGAGCTGATATGCCAATCACTGCTATAGAACCACCACAGCCTAACCAGGTAGTGTGAGTCTGAAGCTGGCTGTCAAATAATGAAGCTGGCTGTGACTCTGTGAAACAGCATGGTGAGAAATCCCCTTTAAGGCTGTGGTAACATTACATTCGAGTCCCATTCAGGAGCCTTTATCGTGAGTGTCCGTTGGGAAAAAAAGTATCCTGACAGGTACCGTAGCAGATATGGCAAACGAAGTCTCATTTGGACAATGTTTCCCAAAGGTAAAAGCCCTTTGGGCAGGATGAAAAAGCCAGCATCCATTAAGATACTTGATGGATACCAGTGACAGAGGCCACAGAATTGAACCCAACCATAATGCGAGAGCTCAACCTATTGTGATCAATTTAGCCCATCTCCTGTCTGCCTATTCTAGTTTCTACAATACACAAATAGTCAGCTCACGATTCCTTGGAAAGGAGTTTGCACTGAACAAACATTCTGGAAATGTGAAGAAACCTTGTAGCAACGAAGAAATCCAGCATTCCTTCAAGTATAAAATCACTTTTTAATTACTCTTTTAAAAACCTGACTTCCACATAAGTCAGACATAGCTGATGCGTTTCGAAAAATGGTTCTTAATAGTAGCTATTATAGTTTCCAGTTGTCTAAATTTAAAACCGGATTAATGTACAGTGGGGAAAAAAAGTATTTAGTCAGCCACCAATTGTGCAAGTTCTCCCACTTAAAAAGATGAGAGAGGCCTGTAATTGACATCATAGGTAGACCTCAACTATGAGAGACAAAATGAGAAAACAAATCCAGAAAATCACATTGTCTGATTTGGAAAGAATTTATTTGCAAATTATGGTGGAAAATAAGTATTTGGTCACCTACAAACAAGCAAGATTTCTGGCTCTCACAGACCTGTAACTTCTTCTTTAAGAGGCTCCTCTGTCCTCCACTTATTACCTGTAGTAATGGCACCTGTTTGAACTTGTTATCAGTATAAAAGACACCTGTCCACAACCTCAAATAGTCACACTCCAAACTCCACTATGGTGAAGACCAAAGAGCTTTCGAAGGACACCAGAAGCAAAACTGTAGCCCTGCACCAGGCTGGGAAGACTGAATCTGCAGTAGGCAAGCAGCTTGGTGTGAAGAAATCAACTGTGGGAGCAATAATTAAATGAAGTTTGCTAGAGAGCATTTGGATGATCCAGAAGAGTATTGGGAGAATCATATGGTCAGATGAAACCAAAGTAGAACTGTTTGGTAGAAACACAACTCGTTTTGTTTGGAGGAGAGAGAATGCTGAGTTGCAGCCAAAGAACACCATACCTACTGTGAAGCATGGGGGTGGCAACACCGTGCTTTGGGGCTGTTTCTCTCCAGAGTGACCCGGACGACTGATCCGTGTACATGAAATAATGAATGGGGTCATGTATCTTGAGATTTTGAGCGCAAAACTCCTTCCATCAGCAAGGGCATTGTAGATGAAACGTTGCTGGGTCTTTCAGCATGACAATGATCCCAAAGCACCCGCCAGGGCAACAAAGGAGTGGTTCATAAGAAGCATTTAAAGGTCCTGGAGTGGCCTAGCCAGTCTCCAGATCTCAACCCCATAGAAAACCTTTGGACGGGTTGAAAGTCCATTTCCCCAGCGACAGCCCCAAAAACATCAGCTTAGAGGAGATCGATGGAGGAAGGGGCCAACATACAGCAACGTGTGTCCAACCTTGTGAAGACTTAAGAAACGTTTGCCTCTGTCTTGCCAAAAAAGGATTATAAAAAAGTATTGAGTGAATTTTTGTTATTGACCAAATACTTTTTTTCCAAGAAATTTGCAAATACATTTTTTCCCCAAATCAGACAATAAAATATGAAAAAAATAGGCGATACCTTTTTCAGGCAAACTGAGAAATTTTTGATGGTGAGCTTTCGAGAAAAACTAGCTCCCTTCTTCAGACAGGTTGTTATACAAAAATTTGAAAATTCACAGACTTTTTATAAAAAAAAAGGACAGGGACCTTAAAGGGCCTGAAATTCTTAAAATTCCCAAAAAATGCAATAAACGGGACCCCAGGTCGCTAAAACATCGGAAACTTGTGAGGGTGGGGGAGGGTCAGTAATTCTGTGTTTTCTGTAGCCATCAGATGTAATTTGTGGCCTCCAGTTCAACTTTTGGAATAAAGCTGGCATGAATATTAGCCCATTTTGCAGAGCTGAAATTTTTGCTTTGTTTTTAAATTCCCATTCCTTTCTCTCCCTCTGCGTCTTAAATGCCCCTTTAAAAAACCAAATCTTTAAATTTTAAATAAAATGGTCATTTTGGGAAGTTTTGGGCCCAGGGAAGATCAGTTCTGTTTTATTAATAGTGAATCTGTGGGGTTCATGCGTGGCTGAGTCTCTGCTTTTTTCCCCCACAAAAAGGCCTGTGGTGGGACATTGCATACACTAATCAGATACACACTTTACTAGCCTGCAGGAAAATGCCCCCCTAATTTGGCACCTGCGTGATGTGGGAAGGTACCTGTCGAGTGGGAGTGACTGCGTTCTTGCACTGTTCTCAGGCAGGGTGGGTCCCATTTTCAGTTGGGCCTTCAGGGCACGGGGGACAATAATACCCCGAGGTTTGGTGGTTGCCAAAAGGAAAGGAGGGGGGGGACTGGGATATGTCTTTGGTCTGTTGCCCCTATGTAGCACGGGTTTTTGAATTTCCCTTGGGAAATTTTAGGACTCCAGCTGTGGGGTTTTAGGTTACAACTAGGGGCCCGTTTTCCCCTTTTGGGTTCTTTGTTGTAAAATAGACTTCTCGTTGATGCGGCCGCTTTGTGTTTTTATTGTCACTTTTTGGGCCCGTATCCCAAATTGGGGAAATTTTGTCCTCAGATCCAGGGGGGTTTGTCCAGGTTTTGTCTTGTGGAGCAAATACGATTGTACCTTTGCCTGGCTGTATATAATGGATTGTTTTTGTGCTTGGGGGGGAAAACTGTCATTCCCGAGGTAGGGCCGTTTGTTGTGGGTTTGTGGTACAATGATGTGAGTAGCGGTGCTCTTTGTGGTATTGTGTATCCAGAAAATGGATTTTGCTCTCTGAATAGGTAAGTTTTTAAAGGGTTTATGGTGGGGGTGGAAGTTTTTGAAGTCATTATGGAATTGAATTAGGGGCCCCCTCGCCCCCAGTCAGGGTGACAATGTATCTCGATGTAACCGAGGTTCATCATGGGTTTGGTGGTGCATGTGGATAGTACGCTCCTTCCCGTTAGCCATAAAAAGGGTTTTATATGGGGCGACATCTGGACCCCCTTGAAAAATTCCCAAATTTGCTGTAGTTTTAGGTCCTCTCCAAATTTAAAAAGTTTGGCTGGTATGAACTGTATGAGTGTGTTATGGTTTTTTTTGGGGGGTTTAGTTTCTCCCGGGCATCGACATTCTGAACTCCATCCTTTGGGTATGTTTGTATACAAGGATTCCACATCCATGGTTGCCAAATGGTGCCCTCAGGAAAGGGGGCCCAGGGATTTAGTTTTTTTAAGAAGATCCCTGGTGTCTTTTGGGTGTAATAGGGTATCTTGACCGGGGGTTTTTGGGATTTTCCCCCCAACCCGAATATTCTCTGTCAGAGTCCCCAAAACCAGAAAAAGATGGCCCCCCGGGTTGCCATCTTTGTGGATCTTGGGGGCATGTAGAAACAGCCTGCCTGGGACCGTGGGTGGCCCTTTCCCCGCCTTGGCCTGGGGGTTGGAAACTTCTTGATATTTTCTTTTCTGTTTTATAAAGTCCTTGTGGGATCCTGTCAAGTTTGGGGTAATGGGGGGGGTTGGACAGCTGTTGTTCGCTTCCCGGGTGTAGTCAGGGTGGTTTTATCATGCTATTGCGCCCCTTTTTCAGTGGTTTTATTATTATGTCTGATTTTTTTTTTCAGTGAAGTGATAGCCTTCTTTCCTGGGGGTTAGGTTGTGGACCTGTTTCTTTGTTTCCCCAAAATCTAGATTTTACTTTGCTTTGAAAAAAGTAATGTATTTTCCAGTGCTGATTAATTCCCGGCCGTGGGGTCCCGGTTTTTTTTTGGTGGGTTCCTTATGGGCTGTTCTCTGAGCCCGGCTGCTGTTTTGAAGGTCTTTTCATAGAAGTATTCCCTCAGTCTCATTTTTCTAAAGGGAACTCCTCCTTTTTCATTGCAGAGTTTGACAGGTCAGTAAAGTGTGGGGGGCAAAAGGAGAGCCCTTTTTGGGGGGAAAACTGCCCTTTTTCGGTTTGTTTGGTATAGGGGGAAAGGGGTTGGGAAAAAACACGGGGTTCGGGTGAGCTGGGGGTGCTTGTGGTTGTAAAAAAATAGGGTTTTTTTTGTCTCAGTTCTGGAGCTTTTTTTTTTTGTTGTTGAGGGCCCATGTCCTGCATTTTCCCGGTAGTATGTGTGGATTTTGGCCTTCATCTCCTCTGTGTAATTCTCCAGTGATGTCTTTAGGGCTGTATTCCCTCCTGTTTTTTTCTTTGTTGTTATGGGAAAATTTTTTAGTTTGTAGTTGCACAGTTTTCGATTTTCCGTTTTACTTAGTTGTTCGCATATGGGGGTTTTGTAGGTGTCCCGGGTTTGGGGTTTAAAGCAGAGTGAAGCCTTTTGGGATGAGTTTTTCCCTTTTTGCATTTTGTTAAAAAGAAGATGCGTTTTGAGTTGTGCAAGTTTCTTAAGCCGGTTTTTAAATTTCCCCAATTTGTGGGGTTTAACATTGTGGTATTTTCCAAAATTTGCTAGTATTTAATGTTTTTCCCGTATTAGCCTTTGAAATTTATTTGAATAGTGAAAATAGAAATACGAGATAAGATCAAAATTTAATGACCCCTCCGTCATGCCTCACAAGTTTCCATTTTGTTGATTTTGGGGACCTGCTGAAAGGACTTCTCTGTTATATTGTTTTTGTTATTTTAAAAATTTCTGGGGACCCTTTTGAAGGCCCCATCCCTTTTTTTTTTTGTAAACAAAATTTTTTTTTAAAATTTTACAATAACAAAAACATATAAAAAACTGTCCTTTAGATGAGTTTACTACTCGACCCCACAAAAAATTTAATAAAAAGGCTTTCATTACTACAGATAAGAAAAGTACTAGCAATAAAAAGTACAAAATACCCACTAATGACATACTTTGGTAATAATAATATAAAAATTTGAAGCAAAAAAAGTCTCCATCTCCACTAAAAAAAGAAAAAAAAAAATTAAAAAAAAAAAGAAAACCCCCCCCAAAAAAAAAAAAAAAACAACACGGGAACGGGGGCCCCATACGCATTTTGTTAAGAAAAACAAAAATTCACATACACCTATGTAATCAAGTAAGGTCTGGGATAAAAAGTGAAAACAAATCCTGTGCTGTTTACAGGCTGGGGGAAAATCGCCCCCGGGCCCCTTGTCCCCAAAAACCCCAAAGGGAGGGGAAAAATAGTTAGAGGAAAAATTCCCCCCCAAATCTGACCCCACAGTCCCAAAGGGAGTACCCCAGGGCCCCCGGGGTGCCAGGATAGGGTTTGAGGAAAAAGCCCCCGGGTTAGGGGGATACAGAATCCAAACCCCCAAAGGTGCCCACTAGGTGAGAGGAGAGATACCGGGGGTGTAAAAAAAAAGGTGCATGATTCCTTGATCTCCTGGGGGGTGTAAAAGTTACCTAGGGAACTCCGCCATTTATTAAAAAATTTGGGGCATTTGGGTTTTCCCTTACCCTGAAAATTTCGATTCTTTTCCATTTCGAGATGATTTTTTTTCCAAAACCGGATCATTTCCCTGCAATGTGGGGACTTTGGGTTTTAAAACCTTTTTGGCCGGAGGCTTCTTTTAGCCCTAATAAAAATATGTGAAGAATTGGGGGGGGTTCCAAAAATTGTTGTGGTAAATTTTTGGAACGGGCGGTGTTGGCTCTAAAGTTAAATGACACCGAACTTAAAATTCAGAGTTTGTATTTCGTCCCCCAAAATTTCAGGGTTTTCCCCACACGGGGTTTTTTATATATGGACAAAATCCGTTGGGGGTTTGCCACACTTAGGACAGGACGTCAAACGGTTTCCTGGAAAAAAAGCTGGAGGGGGGGGGATATTAAAGCCGAAAATTTGCGGGAAATGGGCAGTTCTAAAAAAAAGTGTCCCCCCATTTTCTTTTTAACATATATTTTTGGATTTTCGGGCCATCCCTGGAGGATTGTATCAGGATCTTTTTAGGTTTAAGGTTTTTAAACCCTGGCCAAAAGGCCCCCCCTTTTTTTGGGGGGGTTTCCCTTCAACCCTTAAAAGACCAGCTTTTTTAAAAAACTATAGGGAGTGGCCTTTAAAAGTAGGGGATAAAATTTTTATAAAAAACGGAAATTTCCTTTAAAATAAGCGGGAAATCAAGCCCCCTTTATTCTTAATTTTAATTTTTAAACTTTATTTGGGGTGGCCCAAAAAAACCTTTGGGTTTGGGCGGGGAAAATTTTTTTTGAGTTTCCCCCCTGGGGAGGACGGAAAAAATTTTTCCTAGGGGAAAAAGGGGGGGGGGGGGGGGAAATTTTGGTGTTTTAACCTGGGAAAAGGGGGTTTAAGTTTCCCTTTTAATCCCCAAACCCCCCCCCCAAAATTTGGGGGTTTTTTAAAGGGCACCGGGGGTTTTTTTTTCCCTTGGGTTTTGGAAAGGGTTTTTAAGGTGGGTATCTACGGGGGTTTTTGGGGTTGGTGGGGAAAGGGGGTTTACGGGGCCCTTTTCCAGGGCCCAAAAAAAAAACCGGGGCCCCCCCAAAAAATAAAAAAAGGCCAAATTTTTCCAAACCAAGGAAAAAACGGGGAAAACCCTATGGGAAAAGGAAAAAGGGCCGGAAAAACCAGGGAAAAAAAACCCATTTCCCCCTCAGAAAAAAGGGGGGGGGGAAAAAAAGGGAAAAAAAGGAAAAACGGAAAAAAAAACCAAAAAAAAACGCCCCCCGGAAAAAACGGGAAAAAAAAAGTAAAAGGGAAGGCTTAATTTTTAATAAACCTAAAAAAAAACCGGGGGAAAAAAAAAAATTTTGGGGGGCCCCCCCCCCCAAAAAAAAAATCCGGGGGAAGGGAAAATTAAAAAAAATTTTAAAAAGGAAGGGCTTAAAAAAAAAAAAACAGGGGCGGGTTTTTTTAAAAAATTCCAAAAGGAAAAAAAAGAAGTGAAAGCGGTATAAAAAGGGCAAAAACCAAAAAAAATCCCGGGCAAAGCCAAAAAAAAGGGGAAAATTATTTGAAAAAAAAAGATTTTGGAAAACCAAAAAAAAAAATCACCCCAAAAAAAAGGGAAAAAAATAAAAAAAAAAGCCCTTTTAGCAAGTAAGGGGAGGGAAGTTTGCATCCATCGTTCTATTTCCCTTACCAATTTTGAGGAACGGGAGGGGGGAAATTGGGGTTTTTTTTTTTTGGACTCAGGGGGATTCCCGATATTTTTTCCCCCAGTTACTTGATGGGGGGAAACCGCCAGGAATATAGGTAAATTGAAAAGGGCGGATGTGGGAGGGTTTAAAATGGCAGGGGAGAGACCCAAACCCAATTCTGACTTAGAAACTTTAAACCCTTAAACCCCGAAAAAAGGGCCCAAAAACTCATGTAATAGATCTAAAGCTATGGGAACCCCCACCAGTGGTCGGGATAGAAAAAATTCAGAAGATCTTTCAGAAATTTTTAAGGAGACCTTAATATTGGATAAAACCGTATTAATCCCCAGGAGATTGGTTTAGCGGCCAGGGCTCGGGAAAGGCGGCTCTATGGCCAAATTAAACAGTAGGGGGGATAATGGGCACCCCCTGGCGATTTTGCCTTCTCCAAATGAATGGCCTAAAAAGGGAATCCCCGGGGTATAGTTTCTGAGCGCGGGGATTGGTATTAGGAAGGATAAAAAGAAGGAAGGCCCCCTGGAATCCAAATCCCTTTCCATCACGGGCCCCCAGCCTCCCACCCTGTTCCCTGTCGAAGTTTTTTTCTGCACAAAGGGACGGGGACAGCTGGAGAGGGAAATAAAGCCCGGATTACATTTGTTTTCATCCGGACAGAAATGATTTTACAAAATTTAGAGACGGTGCTCTCCCCTTTAAAACGTACCCCCTTTCTGTTGGGGCAAATTGGACGGGAAGAAGAGGGGGGCCAGTGTCGCAACATTAGAAAAAAATTTTTTTAAGTAAACATTTATTAATGAAATTGGGGGGTACGGGGGAGGGGGGGACACGCCCTTTCCTGGCTTGGGTTTTAAAACTTTTATAAATACGTGAAATATTTTGCGTGATGGGGGGTTAGCCCAGGAAAGATTGGAACCTTGGTTGGGAAGGGGAGTGATTTCCCGGGTTTAAAGGAATCTTGTGAATTTTTCTGAAAAAGCCTCGGGGCCGGGGGTTTATTATTTCCCAAAGTTCTTAAAAACCCTAGAGTTTTCTTCATTTTGGAGGGGTTGGTTAAGGTAGTCCCTTTTCTGCCTAAAAAGGGAGGTGAGAGACAGAGGGCCCAACCCGTTGGGGGCCCCCTTTCATCGGAGGTTTTGGTGAATTTAAAGGTCATAAAAACTCGCGTAGGACATTTTTAATAGCAGTGCAGAATTTTGGGCATATTCCCCCCTGATTTCCTTCAATGCATAGATATTGGAACTGAGTTAAAACCCCTTAGCAAAATTGGCTAAAAGCCTCCCCGCTTTGTTCCCAAAAACCTTTTAATAATTTAGCTGACATCCGGGACCGCCCGGGACACCCCCTCTATACTCCAGCCCGCGCTCATACTCTTTTTTTTTTTAAAAGGTAGGGCCCTTGGGTTTTCTGCAGGGTTGGGTTGGAGAGAAAAATTTTGTGTAAGATTGCCAAAAACTTTTTCACTCAACAATCTAATTTGATCGCAACCACCTTCCGGGGGTGTTAGTTAGGCAAAAAAGTGGCCTCTTTAAAGGGCCGCTTTAGCTGTCTCCCCAAAAAAAGACTGGCTCCCTCCCATCCTCCCGGGGTTTTTTTTGTAAAAAATTTTCAGCCCCACCCTTGGAAAGGGTTTAGCAAAGTCCTCGTCCCCAAAAAGGTAAAAGGGGAAACTCTGAGGTAAACTTACCCTTTGGGGGCAGCGTCTGACAGTTTGGGGCAAAAAGGGGAAAGAAACCCGAAAAAAACTAAAACCTTAATATCACAGAGATCCACCCTTTGCATGGATTTGGGGGGGAGAGTAGGAAAAATAATCAATACGGGACCATGGGAAATTTTGGGGGATGGGAAAAAAAGGGAAAAGTCCCTTTTCCCTCAGGATGAAGGGGAAACCCCCAGTATCAACCAAATTTAGAGTCTGAAATAAAAAATTTGCCAAATGGGGGGGTCATGGGGGTATCTTTATAGGGGGGCTATTTATGGACAGATTTTCTATCTTCCCGGGAATTTAACCACCCGGTTAAATACCCTCCCACAATTTTAAAAGGTTAAAGGGGCAATAGATTAATGGTCTTTTCAGGGGGTTTTTTAGAAAAAACCCTTTGGGTTTTGGGTGAGGACCGTAGGGTATTATAGATGGGGAAAAAAACTTCCCCTGGACTTTCCCAAAGGGTACATGGGAAACCAGGGCCCCCCACTTTTCATGGGGGGAAATAACAAGGAATAAGAGAGATTTTTATGGATGAGGATAAAATTTCACCATTTTTTCCCATTAATGGATGGGAACCCCGAAAAACCCAGCCCCCCCCAAAGGGTTAAGCCGCTGAAATCTCCCTCCTCCAAGTGAGTTTCCTGAAGGGGGGGCGGGTGTCTGTTTTTTAATTTTTTTAGGTGGGCGTAGAATAAAAATTTTTCTTAGAAAGGGGACCGCAAAATCCCCTTAAAGGTTTCCCCCCCGATGTTTCTTGCATAAAAAAAAAAAGTGACAAAGAAATTTTTAGCAGAGCGAGTGAATGAAAGGGAAAAGGGCCACCCCAGGGAGAGAAGGGGCCATTGGGGCAATCCCACAGCATTGAAACCAGACCTACTAAAAACCCCGTACAGACAAAAAAAAGAAAGGGACCAAAAAGGGAAAAGAAAAAAAAAACCCAAAACACCATTGGGCGGAAACCAAAAAAAACCCCAAAAATACTGCCCAATTTCCCAAGGGGCTATTGGACTTTTCCCTTTCTTCCCAAATGTAGAGAGAAAGTACAAAATAAAAGGGAAATTTGGCAATTTCCCCCCCCCGGGACCCCTAATGCGTAAGGCATTTTGTGTGGGGGAAAGGGCCCATATAAATATCAAAAGTATCATTAAACTGAACCCTATATAAAGTTGGACCCTAATAAAAAAGTTCGCCAGTGAGTTGAAAAATTGAGCAAAAGGACAAGTTTAAAAAAAAGGGGGGGGCTGCCCCAAAGAATAAGGATTTCAGGTTGCAGAGAATGTTTGGTTCCCCGAGGGTCCCGCCCCGGCAAGCAGAACGGGAGCGTTGTTCCTTAGGTGAAACAATCTCCCAGGGAGGGGAAATTTTGGCGGGGGGAATCTCTGGGCAAATCTCTGGGGGTTGCTCCCTTTTTTTGGCGTAGAAACCCGGGAAGAGGCCTTTCCCCCTTTCTTTTGCTGTAGATTTTAAAAAGGTGTCCCCAGAGTCCCCTTGAAACTTCTTCTGGGGATGTGAAATTGGCGGGATTCCCTCTGGGTGTTTGATTCCCGAGTAGCCAGATAGGGGGGCGAATTAATGGTTGGCGGTAGAGGGGGGGGGGGGGGGGGGGGGGGGGAGCACAGTGATGAGAAAGCTCGACGTCGCTTTGGCCCCCCCTCCACAGAGAATCTCCCAAAAATAAGAATTTTTTATGTCCCTTTATTTCCCCCGGGGTGCTTTAGATTTTTAAAGGGTCGGGAAGTTTTGACAATTTTCATTTTAAAGTCCAAGTATTTGACAGTCACTGGTGTGGGCGTTCTCTAGAGATGGGGGCAGTTGTGAGTCCTGCCTTTGGGTGAGGAGTCACGGGGGTCGCCCGGTCTGGGGGGCCCATTTATGGGGTCTCTCCACTCTGCCCTGGTTGGGGGAGCCCCAAGAGTTCTGGCAATAGACACTCCCTAAGGAATGTAGATCTTCGCTACCCCCGACTCTGGGATCCCAAACCGGGCGCAGGTTTTTGCGGCGGGACCGGGGTTTTCCCAAATGTCCACTTTATCCCGAGAAACCGCTGGGTTTAGAGCGCGTTGGGCTGGGCGCGGTTGGTGGGGTCCCGCTTGTTCTTCCCCGCTTGGGGGGCGCTGTTCATGGTCCCTCGGTGGCGGGGGCCTGCCCCTTTTTGGGTATCGTTCTTTGGGTTTTTCAAAATTTCCTGAATGTAAACGGAGATCGTCGCTGCCAATGTTTCCTGGATATCTGGGCCATTTCTGGGCCCCCAAATGGCCAATTTTTTATAGTCCACCATGGAGTCATCAATCGCCCCCCCTCATGTAGCCCTCAGTTTTTTCAGAGGAGGTTGCCCCGTAGTGGCGGAGGGGTTGGGAAAGGGGAGAGTGGGGGTGGGCCCCCAGCGATTTATGTACAGTCTCAACATTACTTGTCTTGCGGGTTTCTGGCAGTGTCGGTGTAATGAGCTCAGATTTAGCCCCCCTTTTTTCGACTTTAATTCCCGAAATTCCCTTTTTCCCATTGTTTTGGGCTAAGCGGTTTCCCTCCGAGGAATTTGGGGAGTAGAAGAGGATTCAGGCTATGAAACTGCAGTTGTGGGGAAGGGCCCCTTTTCTCGGCCACCATAATGTCGCCAAAAGCTTAAACAAAATGGATCTGAGCTGTGTTATGTGAGGGATGAAAGACATGAAAAAAGTCAGTGGAGTCAGCCCCCCCACTGGCCCGAGGGGGAGAATTTAGGAGTTGGTGGGAGTTCTGCCCGAGCCCCGCAGGTGTGAGGGCCCCGGTGAGGCAGCCCGTCCTGTTAGGGTAGATATGTATATAAAGAGCCTCCCCTCCCTTTTATTGTAGGAGGACCCCAGGGGCCCGTCAGGGAAGCAGTGCAGCTGTGATAGACAGTCCGTGTGCGTTGCCGGGGGGGTTTAGAGAAGGAGGGCCCATGGGCCCGCAGTCCCCTTCCCTGCTCTCAGCAGAGGAGGGGGGGGGGGAGGGTCGGCGTACACGGGGGCAAGCCCTTTTTTAAAAGGGGTGTCAGCCCACTTGTTGAGGAGAGGGGATCAAACACAGGAGCGGACGACAGGAAAGAGTGCTTTATCTCCCCGTCCCAGGCCCTGCTCCTTTAAAAAACCTTTCAGTGTTGGGCCAGAAGTCGGGCTTTCCCCCGCAAAGGGCTTCCCTTTCCCCCAAGCCCCTTCTCCCGCCCAAACAGAGTCAGAAAAAGGAGCCTGCAATTTTTTCTGTGACCACTCCCCTTTGGGATGTCCCCCTGCCCAGTGCACGTGCGATTTGGGTGATATAGAAGCAGATATGTAGCTGGGAGGGTCCCCCTTTTAGGGAGTTTTCTGCACTGTGTGGGCTCTACATGCTGGGGGAAAGGAAAAAGGAAGTCCGGCCATGGGTTTTTTTGTATAAAAAGTCTGAATTTTAAATTTCTTGTATAACAACCTGTCTGAAGAAGGGAGCTAGTTCTCTCGAAAGCTCACCATCAAATATACTCAGTTAGCCTGAAAAAGGTATCGCCTGATTTCTTCACTCTTCTACTACTTTCTATGGCTAACACGGTACAACATTATACTACTAGCAAATCAGAGAATGTGATTTTCTGGATTTGTTTTCTCATTTTGTCTCTCATAGTTGAGGTCTACCTATGATGTAAATTACAGGCCTCTCTCATCTTTTTAAGTGGGAGAATTTGCACAATTGGTGGCTGACTAAATATTTCTTTTCCACACTGTATCTCACCAATTGTTTATATACAGTTTGTTGACAATATTGAATACACCTTGCTAACAAAAATGAACTACATCTAAATCTTTTTCTAAAGATCTGAGCAAGATGTTACGGGTTAAAAATCATCACATCATACTGTATTGCATCTAAGACATTGTATCACAATGAGGTTTTTTCAATTGAAAGCTAATAGGACGCTGTATTTCTGCATAAATATCTGAAGGGAGACGAGTAAAATCAAAAGAGCTGTCACAGCACAATACATGCTGATCTTACTCTAGCAATAATACTAGTAGCAGGGCAACATGTGTTAGACATGTGTGAGAGGCAGCTTAGGTCTACAGTGCTTCACCTGCTTACTGTGACACTCAAAGTCAGCACTATCTGCATATACAGATGTACACAGCTCCTATTCACTTTACAGGGGTTTTCATATCTGAATAAACACTTTCCATATCTAATATTAGACCATATGAATGCCATTTGATGTGTATCTACTGCTCGGAACTCCCCTCTATGAGCCACATGCAAACAGCATATTCTGCTCTGGTCTTCTCAGTATGACAATGTATTAACCCTTTAACACAATATGATGTATATATCAGTCATGAACGAGGGTTAGTTTCCACTCTGTGACGGATATAATTACTTACTGCTCATACTCATAGCTGGGCTCCTCCTCCCATTTCAACACTTCTTGGACGCTACAGTTAATAGGGGCTGCAGAATCAAGTGGTTAGACTGAAAGAAGAAATTCCCTGTGTCAGCCCATAATCACCCCCACAATGCAAACATTAGGGTACCAATAGGTTGTTATATACAATTTTGTAATGTATTATACTAGTGTATCACATATTTTTAAAATATAAAAAAATAACAAATCTGGAAACAACTCACAAAAAAAATGCCCTTTTCCATTTGCCGTATATACTCAAGTATAAGCCGACCCAAATATAAGCCAAGGCACCTAATTTTGCCACAAAAAACTGGGAAAACGTATTGATAAGCCTAGGGTGGAAAATGCAGCGGCTACTGGTGAATTTAAAAAATAAAAATGGATGCCACTAAAATTACATAGGCAGGTATAGGCAGTTTAATGTCCCCCATTGGCAAGTATAGGCATTTTAATGCCCCCCCATAGGCAGGTATATGTCCCCCATAGGCAGGTATAGCCACGGTTTAAAAAAAAAAAAATACAACTAATTACTTCTCTCCCCTGCTGCTCCAATGCGGTCCGTCTTCTGCACGGCACAGGGGGTGTGATATCATCAGGCAGCGTGATGATATAGCACGCTGCCTGTGCCAGATACTCCCAGATGCCACAAGTCTGCTTGCAGCCTTCCAGAGTCCTATTTCGGAGCAGGGAGTGCTCAATCTCTGCTCCGCAATAGTATTGTCAGCTGTATGCGTTCCCAGAGGAGTCGCATACAGCTGAAGAGATCTCCACTGGTGCCCGGGCCATGGCAGCACCTGGACATTGGCTGACTCGAGCGTCAGCTGTATGCGCTCCCAGATGAGTTGCATACAGCTGAAGAGATCTCCGCCGGCGCCTAGACGCCGACCGGTAACTCAAGTGTCAGCTGTATGCGCTCCCAGAGGAAAGGCATACAGCTGAAGAGATCGTTGCCGGCGCACGGGCCATGGCAGCACCCGTCGGCGTCCAGGTGACTCGAGTATAAGCTGAGGAGGGATTTTTTCAGCACATTTTTTGTGCTGAAAAACTCAGCTTATACTCGAGTATATATGGTATACTGTATCATGTAAAAAAAATAAGACAATACCAAATATACACATTGGTATTTCTGCATCTGTGACAACCCAATTTATACAATTATCACATAAATTAACCAGTACATTAAACGCCGCTATGTTCAACATTGCATTCGTTTTTTATTTTAGATTTAATGTAACAATAAAAGAAAACTGTTTGTGAAAGTGTACAAAGCCTTTAAATGGAATGTCTTAGAAATCAGTCTATGGTTTAAGTCATTTTTTTTCTTACTTTTCCTTATCATAGACTTTAATAAAAAAAAAAGGGAAAAGATGTCATAAAAAAGTGCAGATTTACCTGTGGCAAATAAACCTGATCTGTAAAGATCACTTCTCAGCTTCTCCTCCATTGTCAGACTGGGGTGCCCAGGGCATACCAGAGGAGTTGATTCTAGAGACCCCCCCCAAAGCTACTATAGTGTGCCTCCCTGCCTCTGCCACGTGTGTGGTGCCCCTACCCAGTCTCGCTTCAATTTATACAGACATATATGACATCATAACACTAACCTATAATCAAGATGGGGCGCTGAGGCTTCTAAGTTTCCTTTACCTAACTGCAGCAGGACATAAAAAGTCTAAAGTTTTATGTCCCCCTCCATGAATTATACATTTTATATAATTAAAAATTACAATAAGCAAACACAAAGTTCTATGTATAAAACCACTAAATAATGGTCATACATTTACCAAATAACACTGCTACACAAAACTAGAATCCTAAGGCCAATATTAACAATAATTCCATTTAGACCAAATAATACCACATTATGATCACATATTACCACCACATAGTGGCTGAATAATTCCACCTCATTTTATGACCAGATAGTGACTGAATAATACTGCAACACTATAACCACATATCAATGCATAATAGTTACTGAATAATATAACCTATTACTGAATATAAAACATTACACTATGACCAATATTACTACCATACAATGGCCATATAGTAGTAGAAACCAGTTGTATGCAGGCACTCTGCACACATATAAGTAAGTAATTATAGTTCAGTTACATCCCGGCACTCACAGGAGACGTCTTCTCTGATGAGTGATTCTTTTCTGTAATGAGTCGTTCTCTTTCCCTTTTGTTCTCTGACCCCCTTGTGTCCCAAACAGTAAAATTTACCCCAAATGGCTATGGGGCTCCTGTTTGTGTACCAAGTTTTAGCCTTCTTTTGTGCCCCCAATAGAGTAGGTAGGAACACCCCCAAAATTGGGTAAGCAGATACGTAAACCCCTTTCTAGGTAGGTATATAGGCTCCTAATATGTAGGTATTTAGGCTGTCTATTGGTAGATATAAAGGCCCCTGTATAACCCTTGTAGGTAGTTATTTAGGCCTCCTATAGGTAGGCATATAGACCTCTGTAGGTAGTTTTATAGACCCCCTGTAGGTAGATAGATATATATATATATATAAAGTCCCTGTATGTATAAATGCCCCCTGTAGGTATATATGCCCCTATAGGTAGGTATATAGACTCCCTGTAGGCAAAGCTCCTGTAGGTAGTTAGTTAGATAGAGCACCTGTTGGTAGGTAGACCCCTGGAGGTATATAGATCCTCTGTAGGTAAGTAGTCCCCTTGTAGTTGTATATGCCTCCCTGTAGGTATATAGATCCTCTGTAGGGATATATGCCTCCTGTAGGTATATAGAGGGCCTGTAAATATATATGCCCTCTGTATCTACATAGAGACCCTGTAGGTAGGTATATAGAGCACCTGTAGATAGACAGACCACCTGTAGGGATATATTCCCCCCCTGTAAATATGTATGCCCTTGTAGCTATATTGAGTCCCTGCAGCTATTTAAAGTCCCTGTAGGTATAAAGAGCCCTCTGATTGTTAAAAATGTTAAAAAAGTTACTCAGCTTTCCCTGTTCCCCTGCCAAGCAGCTCGCAGCGGGGGCTTTTGCCTAGTGTGTGGGCGTGACGACATCATGCCGCGTACGCCGAGACGCTACTTCCGACATCTCCTAGGCCAAAAGCGTTAGGCTTAGGCCTGAGGCTTTTGACTTAAAAGACCGAGCAGTACAGGCTGTACATACACTACTCTGTCTTGAATGGGCCAGAAAGCATCAACGCAGGACAAGGAACCTGCGGTCCTCAGTGCTGTTCAGTGATGAAAGTCAATTATGTCCGCCAACGATGATGCTGGAGATATCAAGTAGAGAGCACCATGTATCGGCCACTTTAGTCACCAGGCGAACCTTTGGTGGGGATGGTGTGGTGTGTTAGTGTGAGCAGGTGTGTCTAGTCGCTACAGAACTGCCCTACACTTTGTGAATGGTGCAGTGACAGCCTCTACTGCTGGAATAACATCATTAATCCAGTCATTGTGCCTCTATCACAAATAGAGTGACCTGCACTTTCTTGAGACCTGAATCCCCTAGAAAATCTATGGGAGCAGCTGAGTCACCGTGTAGAGGCTTGTAACTCTGCACCTCTAAATCTTAATGATCTGAGGAGTGCCCTTCAAGAACAGTGGGATTGCATGCCTCAGCAGTCAATAACTAGACTTGTGAACAGCATGAGAGGTCATCGTCAAGCTCTTATTGATGCTCAAGGCCACATGACACGTTATTGAGACATTGACATTTTTTGATGGTGTATATCCTGCACTGCTGTTGGCTTTTGTTTTATTAAATTGTTTGAGATGAGAAAATCAACATTGCATGCTATGACTTACATGGCCTACTGTCAAGATAAAATATCACTGTAGTGTGAAAACTGTGTATAATATTTAGAGGGCAAAGAAGCCAGGAAAGTGCTGGGGTGCAGTGTTACTGGTCATAGTAGGTCAGTGCAGTTATTGTCAATTTTTTGGAAATTACAGCGAAACGGCAGTGCTTTTCAGAAAAACTTGGCAAAAATGCAGTCTAATTGCAATGTAAAAATCCAACCTAATTAATTAAAGTTGGACTATGTAATCTCGGTGCCTAGGGCAGTACAGACTGTAAATACAGCCCTGTGTTCAGACTGTGTGGTACCTTCCTTAAAGATAAATGTACTTCTCTAGGTGGTTTTGAAAATAATTATCACATATCTCTTTTCTTATGCATATTAGTATATACCTGCTTTTGTTTAGCATATATATATATATATATATATATATATATATATATATATATATATATATATTTATAATTTTGTTTACATGTAAATTGCAAACTCTTTAATACAAATTATGTTTTAAAAAAAAAGGTTGACCTGTAACATCTCCTGATGTGTGTTTTTAGTAAATAAATTTGTGTTTAGTGCTGACATCAATCAGCGGCAGGTAGACGGCATAAGGGACACGACAGGTTCCCTTTAATATATAACATAGCGTTATAATAACATTTCACATTACCAATGTGTTTTGTGCCAACTGCTTTCCCAGAGGAATAACTATACAATTCTTGATGTATTTTCAATATAAATACACTATAGATTTGTTTTTCATGTACTTAATATTTTTATTATTCCGTGTCTGTGTAGCAGACAAGTTGTATGATGCAGCTATTGCTTTAATAGTATATTGATGAAAAGAACAATTTGCTAGTAAATGCATTTAGCAATGTTATTCTATTTTGCAGGACTCTGTTGCAGAACGATTATAGTTTCTTACAAGATATTAACGTCTGGCCTCCTCTTGTCACTATTGGAATTTGCTGCTCAACTCTTTCGGCTTCTATGAGTAACTTGATTGGAGCCTCCCGTATTCTGTATGCACTGGCAAAGGATGAGCTATTCGGTAAGTACATCTTTGTAGGACAAGAAACAGATACCATATTGGATGTCATCATAAAGAATTTGTGTAATAACAAAAATCAAAGTAATGCAATGAAGCCAATCAATATATCTTAAATGTACAAAATCCCTAGTCATAGGCCATTTGGCCTAATTGCCTTTTGTAATGGCTTTTATCAGCCTGCAGCTGGTAGTATGTACTTTACTACTCGGCCATTTCATCCATGAGTGTCTCAAAAGGAAGCCCAGGCCAGAAAACTCCCAACGCCTAGGTAACTTACAGGAAGGTGTTTCTCCTAGTGAAAATCTTGTATCTATCTATGTGTGGAACTGGGAATGCTTTTGTAGATTCAGGGTCAACTTCCAGTTTTGTAGATGCTTCCTTTGTCAATCATCTGGGCCTACCTTGGTTGTGACTATTGATTGTACCCCGTTGGTTAAGGACACTATTCAACATTGAACTCCTGAGCTTGAGATGTTGGGAGGGTCAATGCATAGCGAGAAATATATTCTATTTATTATGGAAGGGTTACTCACTAACGTAGTTTTGGGGTTATCTTGGCTTCAGAAACACAACCCTATCCTTGACTGGACTTCTGGGGAATTAATCAGGTGGGGGCAGCAGTTCTTCAACAGATATTTCCCTATTGTACTTTCTTAACATGGACGTAGAACAAATTCCTGTCTTTATTCGTGACTTTGCTGAGGTCCTATGAAATATCCGAAGAGCAGAGTAATCAAAGTCTGGTCCGGAGAGACTTGCCATGAAACAATACATAACTGAAAGTCGACAGAAGGTTCATATCCGACCTTCCGTGTATCTCCTATGGGTGTGGTGTTCTTCTTTGTGGTGAAAAAGGATGGAGGTCTCCGTCCATGCATTGATTACCGGGAACTTAACAAAATAACGGTGAAAAATCAATAGCCTTTGACCTTAATTCTGGATCTGTTTTATCAGATCCAAGGGGCAAAGTGGTTTTCCAAGCTGGATTTAAGGGGGGACTTAAAACTTTATTCGTATTAAAGAAGGGGATGAGTAGAAGACCGCATTTGATACTCCGGAAGGTCATTGTGAATATCTTGTTATGCCACTTTGGGTTTTGTAATGGTCTACCAGAACCTGATAAATGATGTTTTACAAGAACTCATTGGTTGTTGCATGGTTGTTTATCTGGATAACATTCTGGTCTATTGCACAAAACTGGCCGTTGCACATTAAACACATGTGACAAGTCTTCTAGATCTTCAAGGAGAATAATTTGTTTGTCAAACTCGAGAAATGTGTTTTGGGGGTTCAGGAGGTAACTTTTCTAGGGTATATCTTCACTCCAAACTCATTTTGAATGGATCCCTGTAAAGTTCAGGCAATTCTTGATTGGGTTCGCCCTTCCTCCCTAAAATTCCTACAGCGATTTCTAGGATTTGCTAATTATTACTAGAAATGTATTCGTAATTTTTCTGTTCTATTTCGGCCTTTAACTTATATGATTAAAAAGGGGGTTAATATCAATAACTGTCAACATGAGGCTTAGAGGATTTAAGCAGTGTTTCTTCTCAGCTCAAGTTTTGATTCAAGCGGACCATACCAAACCCTTCGTCGTTGAGGTAGATGCGTCTAAGCATGGAGTAGGGACTCTGCTCTCCTCTGCTGAGAGGAATTATGATATTGGGAACTGAGAGTTGTTGGCTATTAAGTGGCCTTCGAGGAATGGCACCACTTCCTCGAAGGTGCCCAACACCAAGTCATGGTCCGTACTGATCATGAGAACCTCACTTTTTTGAAGCATGCTAGGAGGTTGAACCCACGTCAGGCATGTGGGACATTGTTTTTTACTCGCTTTAACTTTATTGTAACATACAGACCAGGACTAAGCTGACGCATTTTCTATAAGCTTTTGTGCCGGCCACTCACCCCAGGAGGATCCTGTACCAATTTTGCCCGAGGAGACTATTGTCTCAGGTATTTCCCCTGACTTCACCACTGAGAATAAGACCCACCAGGATATGAAACCTGCTTATTGTCCAGTTTCCAAGGTCTTTGTCCCCACTCAGTTTTGGCTATGATTAGAGAATTACATGATTCTGTATTGTCTGGACATTCTGGAGTGTCTGGTACAAAGAGAATAATTTCTCGCAACTACTGGTGGCATTCGTTGTCTCGAGATGTGGGAGCGTATGTTGCAGCTTGTGAGGTCTGTGCTTGAGCAAAGGTTCCCAGAACTCGTCCTCCTTGTGAACTTTGTCCTCTACCAATACCCAAGCATCCGTGGACCCACATCTCTATGGATTTTATGACTGATCTTCCTTGTTTCTCAATTCTGGAGAGCCCTTTGTAAGGCTCTGGGTTTCACCCTGTCCTTCTTCTCTGCCTTCAACCCTAAAACTAATGGACAGACGGAGAGGGTGAATTAAACTGTCTTGAAAAAAACTCTGCTGTGATGTCTCGGATCAGCAGGCAGACTGGGTAAAATGCTTACTATTGACAGAATTTGCTATTAATAATCAGGATAGTATTTTATCTGGTACCTCACCGGTCTACTGCAACTATGGCTTTCAACCGAGGCATACATAATTGGTTAGTGCTACAGTGGTGTGGATGTAATAGTTAACGATCTGTGCACAGTCTGGGCCCAAGTTCAGAAGAACTTGGTTAATGCCCAGAACATCCAAAAGAAAAAGTGATAAAAGGCGTCTTTGCTCTATAGGGTTTGTTGTTTGGGATACGATATTGGTTGTCCACCTGAAATCTTCTTTTAAAGGTTCCTTGTGGTAAACTTGCTTCATAATTTGTGGGTCCTTACGTAGTTCAAAAGGCGATTAATCCGGTGGCCTACCATCTAAAGTTACCCCCTTGTCTCTGCATTCATAACGTTTATCATCGCTCACTACTGAAAGTATACATACCCTCACTGACTTCGCCCTTTAAACCCCCTCCTCCAGTTAGGGTAGAGGATGAGTTGGAGTATGAAGTTGCCCGAATCTTAGATTCTCGCAAGGTTCAAAGGTCCCTGCAGTATGTGGTCCACTGGAAGGGATATGGTTCTGAGGAGAGGTCATGGGTTCCTGCTAGATCTATCCATGCCGAGTCTCTGATCAAGGAATTTCACAATTTTCACTCAGACAAACCCAGACAAGGGAAGGATCCAGTGGGCCCTCCTAAAAGGGGGGGTACTGTCAGCTTCCAACCTACAAGGAGCAACAACCTGCATCTGTTAATTCTCCAGGCTTGCGTCCACACCCAGGGAGACGTTCTGCTATAGACTTATGGAGTAACAGGCGTAACGGCCAATAGGAGGGCTAGGAGGCAGTGCAGGTCAGTGACGGGGGCGATATCCAGGCACTCCATTTAAACCTCTGTGCATCTATCTGCTGTGTCTTTGATAGTCTCTGGCTTGCCCATACTTCATTAGCATTGTTACTGCTGCTATTTCATGTACCTGAATTCAGCTTGTGTTCTGGACTTCGGCTTGTTTCCTAACTGTGTACTTTTCTCCAGACGGCCCCAGCACTTTAGTAGCATAGAGAATGACACCCAGGTCATGTCACTTAGGGCAACACGTCAAGTAGGCAGGGACACTGGGCTAGGTTCCAGTTAGGGCTCACTGAATCCCCCTTGATGTGACAGTGACACTCTAAGCTCAGTGGCCACTTCCGTCTGGGAAGCTTCGCAATGGCGAGGTAATGTTGATCAATTGTAAGGTGTTGTCTTGGTTTTATGATATCAAAATGCAAATGATGACGAGGACTATCAATTCAAATTGATCCCTTAAATTTATTAGGATCAAACACCTATTGAGAATTTTGCCATTAAGCTCCATGTTAGAGATCTGCAATATGCAAAAAGTGCAGAAGCATTAAACAGTTGGCCATGTGCATTCTAAAGTTAAGAGATGGTCTAATTTACTTCATTTAACCCCTTACCGCCGGAGCCAGTTTTGGCCTCTCTGACAGAGCCCCCTTTTTGAAATCTGTCATGTGTCACTTTATGTGAGGATAACTTTTTGACACTTTAACCTATCCATGTGATTCAGAGACTGTTTTCTCGTGACACATTATACTTTAAGATAGTAAGAAATTTTGGTCCAAAAAATGCTTGTTTATTTGTGAAAAATATCAAAAAATCGTGAAAAAATTTGAAAAATTTACCAATTTTAAAACTTCAAAAATTTCTGCATGTAAGACAGATAGTTATTCCACCCCAAAATAGTTTATAACTAGCATCTACCATATGTCTGCTGTAGTTTGGCCTAATTTTTAAATGTCTTTTTTTTTTTTTTTACGACATTAGGGGGCTTAGAAATTTAGTAGTAATTTTCAAATTTATGGGCTTGTTTTTTGTGGGATGAGTTGACGTTTTTATTAGTACCATTATGGGGGGCATATGCCGCTTTGATCACTTTTTATTAAGGTTTTTGTGAGGCATTTTGAACAAAATACAGCATTCCTGGTAGTGTTTTTTATTTTTATTTTTAACAGCGGTCACCATGCAGTATAGCTGACATGCTAGTATTACTCAGCAGGTCGATACGATTACAGCGATACCCAATTTGTATTTTTTTTTATGTTTTACTGCTTTTACACAATAAAAACACTTTTATTCAAAAAGGAAAACACGTTTTTGCATCGCCATAGTCTGAGAGCCATAACTTTTTTATTTTTTTGTGTACGGAGCTGTGTAGGGGCTTGTTTTTTGCGGGATGAGTTGACGTTTTATTGGTATCATTTTTGGGGGGACCAGACTTTTTGATCAGTTTTAAATCCGTTTTTTGGAAGGCAGGGTGAAAAAAATACTGCAATCCTAGTAGTGTTTTTTATTTTTATTTTTCACAGCACTCACCGTGCAGTATCCATGACCAGTTAGCTTTACTCTCAGGGTCGATACGATTACGGCGATACCCTATTTATATAGTTTTTTTTAATTTGGAAGCACTTTTAAAAAAAAAATAGTGTTTTTATTGTGTTAAATAATATTTATGCATCGCTGTCTTCTGAGAGCCCTAACTTTTTTATTTTTCCGTATACAGAGACGTGTAAGAACTTTTTTTTGCGGGATGAACTGACGTTTTAATTGGTACAACTTTGGCATTTATATGAGTTTTTGATCGCTTTTTATTCCATTTAATGTGCTGCAGGATGCACAAAAATCGCAATTCTGTGACTGTTTTTTGTTTTTGTTTTTTACGGCGTTCACCATACGGGTTAATTAACGTGACAGATTTATAGGGTGGATCGTTACGCACGCGGCGATACCAAATATGGGTACTTTATTTATTTTTGATCTTTTTTGGGGCGATTGGCGTTTGTAAAGGGGAAAAGGGCAGTGTATGTGTTTTAATTTTATTTTTTTGTTTGTGTTTTACTTTTTTTACTTTTTTTTTTTTTTTTTTACTTTTTCACATTTTTTTTAATTTTCCCCAGTGAGCATTTGTAACTGCAAATCCCCACTGGGGAAAAGCAATTATTAGATTGCTGTTTGAAGAGGCGATCTGTGCACAGCGTTACTGCTGTGCATAGGTCGCCATGGCAACTAGTGACACCATGCCCACAATGCATTGTGGGCATGGTGACGTCACCAGACTACCCGGATGCATTCAGACAGCATCCGGGAGTCTGGTAGGAGACGGGCGAGCGGCCATCTGTGCCGCTGCCTCGCCGATCGTAGGCAGAGGGAGCTCACTCCTCTGCCTGCGGCATCATTATCGCGGCCATTACCGTCTGCGGTAATGATGCGTTTTTCACCCACGGCCGGAGCTCACTCCGGCCGGGGGTGATGGGGCATGAAGCCTGCGGTAATTTACCGCTGGTTCCATGCCGCGATCGCGCGCGGCTCGCCCGCAAGCCCGCGCGATCGCCAGGGCGTATGCATACGTCCATTTGCGGGAAGTCACTTCCCGCTAGGGCGTATGCATACGCCCGATGTCGCGAAGGGGTTAAAGGGGTTGTCTCACTACATCGATTCATCTTACCTCAATCCAGTTTTATTTTTGAATTTGGTGTTTACTGGCTTTTACTGGTTATTACTGGCCTGCAGTGACGAGCTGCAGACGACACCAGGTCTGTAACTATAGCGACCAGCACTGGCAGCCTATCAGAAGAGATCAAAGAGATCTGTAGCTATAGAGACCAGAGGAGCTGATGCAGCCCATACAAGAGGGGATATCTAGGGATAAGTAGAATACTGTTAATGGAGACATATTACAAAGTGACTTGTTTTTGCAAGATCTTTAACATAAACAGCCATCCTTGTAGTGAGACAACCCCTTTAAAAAGAATTTCAAATAATGTTATGTACATCCTGAAATTTCAACCAAAAACCAATATCCCTAACTTTTTGTGAGTAGTATACTTTTAAATAATGTTTCATGGCTAAAGCAAACCTGTCAGGTGGTTTTTCTACCCTATCTGAGAGCAAGATGTGATAGAGGGAGAGAAGCTGCACGCTGTGATATAGAGGTTGACATGATTTGAAGCAGGATTTCTGAGTAAAAAGCAAAGAAAATACTGATTGGACTCTCTAACAGACAGTGAGAATCTTGCTTATCCCATCGACATACAGTGATTGATAGTTTTAACTGTATTAGTGTGTGTACAAGGCAGACAGCCATTGCATGTGGGTGGGGTAAGCAGTATTTTCACTATCTGAGTTACTAGTTGCTTTGCTTTTTACTCAGAAATCCTGCTTTAGATCATATAAACCTCCCTCTATTACATCCAGCTCTTAGATATGGAAGCATATACAACCTGACATGGCAATGATTTATAGTCAGTTTTTCTGACTGATTTTGGATTTGGAATTAGTTTGAAAACCAACTGTAAAACACCCCATAGACCATAGAGCTTACGCCACTTCATACATAGATAGTGTCAGCTGTTATCAGGCTCAGACTGGGCCACAGGGGAACAGGGAACCCCCAGGTGGGTCCCTGAGCATGGCAGACCTGGAGGTTCTTTTAACCCCTTAACGACCCTGGACGTATGAGTACATCCCAGGGCCGCTAAGGGGCTTTGCTAAGGGGCGACCCCCCCCCGCAAAGCCGCCGGGTGTTAGCAGCTGATCATCGCCGCTAACACCCGGCAGTAACAGTGCTGGCGGGTGGCGCTGCCCGCTGCTGCTGTTTAACCCGTCAGACACCGCGGCAAAGATGGCCGCGGCGTCTGAATAAATGACGATCGGTGCCACACCCGGAAACATGGCGAAAATATGTTTTTTTTCACAATTTGTCCCACTTGGAATTTTTTTGCAGTTTCCCAGTATATTCTGTAGTACAGTGAATAAAACCATTAGAAAGAACATCTTGTCCTGCTAAATAAAATCCCTCATATGTCTATGTAGGTGGAAAAATAAAAAAGCTATGGCTCTGGGAAGGCGAGGAGGGAAAAACAAACGTGTCAACAAAAAAAACTCCGGGTCCTTAAGGGGTTAAACTGCATAAATATCCTTGTTAGAGGCAGAGAGAAGGAGGCAAAAAGCAACGGGCAGTATATAAGAGGCATGTACAGTATCTGTAGGGTGTGCCCCTAGAATCAACTCCACTGGTGGGCCCCAAGAATGAAATTCCATTGCTGGGCCCTAGGCACCTCAGTCCGACGCTGGCTGTTCATTAGACCCGACATCTGTAACCAGGATCGGTGGTATTAATAATTGCTGAGTACTGAGAGGTTGCCATGGCAACTAGAGGACTGGTGAATGTCTGCCATATTAGTACTACTGTTTAAAGTTCCTTAGGAGAACTAAAAATAAAAAAATTAAATAGTTATTTGAAAATATATCACAATTTATAATATAAAAATATATATATATAGAAATGTGTCTGTAAAAATCTGAAGTATTAAAATATTATTAGCACCTTATGATGAACGTCGTGAAAAAAAATGATCAAAAATAGTTCTAAATGTTTGGTTTCGCTGTTATCGTACTGACAGGTAAAATAATATTAACATGTCATGTATACCACATGGGGATGAAAAATAAGAAGTAAAAAAAGATGGAAAGAGGCAAATCCTTAAGGGGTTAAGAAAGACACTACATATTTTAGTCATAACAATTTGAACCAACCTACAAATGAAAATTTTTCTTGGTGCTGTTAAGGGGCTCTCAGCCAAGAGTTCCTATTACACAAGTGAAAATTAGTTCCCTTCCCTTTTATGAGCAAGCCTTGATAATAACAAAAGCAATGCGTTTCAACTTCTTCAGACCACTTGTTCTGATTGGAGTACCCTCGCAAAGATTACCTCTAAGAGGTCTTGCTTTGTAGATGTGAGTTTTATACTTATTAATCCATTCATTCATTCTAAAAGAAATACTTACATTTTCTTGGGTATACCAAAAAGTGAAATATATTAGTTATTTTCTTTTTTTTTATTAAATGTATGAAACATTTCCTAAGGTTCATCATTCTCCTTTTTGTCAGGTATACATAAAATACAGAAATTGTCTCCTTAATACTTGTCAGTGTATCACTGGATGAGAAGTATTGAACTGTGTTATTATGCTTTTCTTTTATTACACTTGAGTACATCATGCACTCAAATCTTATACTCTCCAAAAATCTTATTTGGCATTTGCTTCAAGGTCGTGCAATTACATTTCTGGAGTATGGATTTATGGTGCAATGTGGCAACATTTTGGAGATGCCAGGGACTGCCTGTAGAGCCAAAAAAACCTCACACCATATATAAAAATATGTAAGCCAGTGGCAAACGTTCTCCTTAGATAATATCTAAAGTTTACAATGATCAACAGAACTCTATTTTCAATATATTCTACTGCACATTCATTATTGTTATTAACACAAAATACTGTACTGTCCCCTGTTACTTTCTTACACCTAAATTTTTAATGTAAGGCTATGTTCACACGGCGTCATTTCGGCGTGCATTTCGAGATGCGCGCCAAAATTCCGGTAATCCATAGTTCTCATAGACAACTATGGATTACGCCTCCTCTCCCCGCTTGTACAATACAATCGTATTGTACGAGCAGGGAGATAAGTGACATGTCAATAATTTGCAGCAAATACGCGCCGCGAGTAATGAATGTTAATGGGGCCGGCAGGCTGCTGGTACTGTACATGCCGCAGTACATCGTGTGAACATACCCTAACAGCCAACTCCTGGAGGGTTCAAATGCTGATGAGTCATTAATTTCTAAAGTCATTAAATGGATAGAAGAAAACATTTACACAAGAGCACATTTACTAAAAGAGGTTATCCGGGAGTTTAAAGGTTTCATAGAACACTATAAACAACCTTTATAGTGAAAAGTAAGGATATTCCTCTACTTTCATGTGTGCGTTTTTTTTCTTTTCTTTTGCCTCCTTATTCATCTATCATAAGATACACTTTTTGCAGTGAAATTTCCTGCTTGTGGGAGTGTCAGTAATTGCAATCTATGACTTTCTCCACAGTTATCACTGGTAGACCTTGTGCTGATATAAGTGAGTAATCCCCCCAGCTCTGTACTTGCTGTCATGATAATGATAATAGTTAGGACTCATGAGTCACTGTTTAAACTGTACAGAGCTGCAGTCATAATTTTCATGACAGCAGTACATAACCCCCCAGCTTTGAACTGCTGACCTCAGCTCCCATTAATAAGTTCTGCCAACAGGACTCCAAGATATACCAATAGTTCCCCCTTCCCTGTAATTACTCTTACTTCTATTCACTTGCAAACTACAGGCTGAAAAGAGTGAATGCAACCAGATCATTCTCTACTGTGATCACGCCCAATACAGGGCGATTTGCAAGGGATTTAAGGCAGTTCACTTCATAGTTATGGACAGGGCCGGCATCAGGAATTTCAGGGCCCGGACAGCAAAAATGTCTGGGGCCCCCCTAACCCTCCCCCCCAAAAAAAACATCGGGTGAATGGGGTTTATTTTTGTGGAGCCTTACTATGTGATATTAATGACACATTGGACGACTTGTATGATTTTTTGCGTTTAGACGCCAATTTTTGTGCACATATAAATAGGGTAGAATGCGCCTGTGCGGGTCATAGATTTAGCACTTTCTAGCTACAAAGCGACACTTCTGGATCAGGTAAACCACTTTTAAAGTGCTCTACCTGTTCCAGCAGTAATGTACCTGGATTTGCCGTACTGAAGCTATAAATGTGGAGCTTCGTACGATTGTAGTGCGCCCCGCCTCCTGTAGGTAGCTGGGTTAGATAGGTCGCCCTTCAGTAGAGTAAACCATACATCCTGCAAAACTTTCTGTATTTGTGAAAAGTTGGACAGAAAGTTCTGCAGGAGGCAAACCAGACAGGAAAGTAAAGAGTTAAAGCAACAAACTATGTGCCCCCCACCTGACTACAGTGTAAGAAGTGAATGGTGGGTTCCTCTTACCTGCTCCTAGGAGATGGAGGCAGGGACGACCTCTGGGACGTCTTGCCGCTGGCGTAGTTACCTTCTCTTCCAGGGACACCAACAGAGCTCCGGGAACCAGTGCAGGAAGAAGTGGTCGTCCTTCCCTTGTTTTTTCCTTTTGGTCCAGACTTCCAGGATGACTTCTTCTGGCCCCGACTCGTCTCTGCAGAATTTACCACACACATCTTAGAATCCTCACTTTTCAGAAGCTCCTTACTTATAAGTATATAGATCCCCTCAGTTAGTAAGCTCTATAGCTCCCTCCTAAGTTAGGCAGGTATATATGGGCTCCTTCAGTAAGGCAGGTATATATGTCCCCTCAGTAAGGCAGGTATATATGGGCTCCCTCAGTAAGGCAGGTATATATGGGCTCCCTCAGTAAGGCAGGTATATATCGGCTCCCTCAGTAAGGCAGGTATATATCGGCTCCCTCAGGCAGATATTATATTAGCTCCCCTCAGGCAGGTATATAGCTCCCCTCAGGCAGGTGGTATATAGGCCCCCCCAGGCAGGTGGTATATAGGCCTCTCCAGGCAGGTGGTATATAGCCCCCCCCCAGGTAGGTGGTATATAAAGGCCCCCTCAGGTAGGTGGTATATAGGCCCCCTCAGGCATGTGGCATATAGGCCTCCCCAGGCAGGTGGTATATAGGCCCCCCCCAGGTAGGTGGTATTTAGGCACCGTCAGGTGTTATATAGGCTCCCTCAGGTAGGTGGTATATAGGCTTCCTCAGGTAGGTGGTATATAGGCCCCCCAGGTAGGTGGTAATTAGGCCCCCCCAGGGAGGTGGGATAAAGGCCCCCCAGATAGGTGGTATATAGGCCCCCCAGATAGGTGGTATATAGGCCCCCCCCTGGTAGGTGGTATATAGGCCCCCTCAGGCAGGTGGTATATAGGCCCCCTCAGGCAGGTGGTATATAGGCCCCCTCAGGCAGGTAGTATATAGGCCCCCTCAGGCAGGTGGTATATAGGCCCCCTCAGGCAGGTGGTATATAGGCCCCCTCAGATAGGTGGTATATAGGCCCCCTCAGGTAGGTGGTATATAGGCCCCCTCAGGGAGGTGGTATATAGGCCCCCTCAGGCATGTGGTATTTAGGCCCCCCCCAGGTAGGTGGTATATAGGCCCCCCCAGGTAGGTGGTATATAGGCCCCCCAGGTAGGTGGTATATAGGCCCCCTCAGGTAGGTGGTATATAGGCTCCCTCAGGTAGGTGGTATATAGGCTCCCTCAGGTAGGTGGTATATAGGCCCCCCAGGTAGGTGGTATATAGGCCCCCCAGATAGGTGGTATATAGGCCCCCTCAGATAGGTGGTATATAGGCCCCCCCTGGTAGGCGGTATATAGGCCCCCTCAGGCAGGTGGTATATAGGCCCCCTCAGGCAGGTGGTATATAGGTCCCCTCAGGCAGGTGGTATATAGGCCCCCCCCAGGCAGCTGGTATCTAGGCCCCCTCAGGCAGGGGGTAGGTAGGCACCCTCAGGCAGGTGGTATATAGGCCCCCCAGATAGGTGGTATATAGGCCCCCTCAGGCAGGTGGTATATAGGCCCCCTCAGGCAGGTGGTGTATATAGGCCTCCCTTCAGGCAGGTGGTATATAGGCCTCGCCAGGCAGGTGGTATATAGGCCCCCTCAGGCAGGTGGTATATAGGCCCCCCAGGTAGGTGGTATATAGGCCCCCCCAGGTAGGTGGTATATAGGCCCCCTCAGGTAGGTGGTATATAGGCCCCCCCCAGGTAGGTGGTATATAGGCCCCTCAGGTAGGTGGTATATAGGCCCCCTCAGGTAGTGGTATATAGGCCCCCCCCGGTAGGTGGTATATAGGCCCCCCCAGGTAGGTGGTATATAGGCCCCCCCAGGTAGGTGGTATATAGCTCCCCTCAAGCATGTTTAATAAAAATAATAACGCTATTACTTACCTATCATTCCTCCTTCCCAGCCCATCGTTCTCTTTGCCTCGACACTGCCGGTGTGACATCATCACTCCGGCAGCGCGGGGGCGCTCCTCCGGAAGCTCGTCGGACGCACAGCCTATTAGTTATTATACTGTGTGGCCGAGGAGAGGCAGCGGCACCGTGAAGCTCCGGTGCCGCTGTCCAGTTGACTGTCAACGGGGCCGCGTCGGGCCCCAGTCACTAGCGATCCTCGGCGGGCCCCGAGCACTACCGGGCCCCGAGCACTACCGGCCCCAGTCACTACCGGGCCGCGGCGGGCCCTGAACGCTACCGTGCCACAGTCACTAGCGGGCCCCAGTCACTAGCGGGCTCTGATACGTGAAACAAGGAGGCCCACTGCCAGCGGGCCCCTTTGTTTCACAATTTGGCCTGGACCCCGTATGGCAGTACCTCTTGTACTGCCCTATTGGCAGCCCTGGTTATGGATTACATGCTTTACAATACATTTGTTATGTGTTTCTAAACACTTCCGTGCCTTGTCCATCAAAAGAGCATGATTTAGCAACATTGTGTGGCAAAATAATGCACCAAATTTTGACGCAGTTAGCGGAATAAAGTAGCCAACTTAAAAGAGGTGTAAAGATAAACTAAAAAGTTCAAACATGCACCAGATTTTTGATAAATGTGATGCATTATAAGACTACCTAGTCTAACTGTACTCTAAGGGTGACATGTGTGCACGGGCTGCGCCAGTTTTCTGGCATACTTTGAGTCATAAAGCTGTTGTTGCCCTATTCTGTAGATGTACAGAACAGTCGAATGCCAAACAGTTAGATGCCAAAACTTGGCGCATTCTGCACCAGACATGACACTTTCGAATGCGTCAGGAATGCACCAATGTTTGACGAGAAACTTAAACAAATCCATACCACGGCTGCGAGAAGTTTGACACATAACATTCTCTGTATGAACAACGCAGTGAGGTGTACAAAGGTGTTGGTTCTATCACTGGGGAAGGAAGTCATGGAAGCGCATACATGGCAGCGATGAAAGCCTTTATAAGGCTTCCAGCTGCCATTGTAACAGATCAGCACCCCAGAATCTTGCCGGGGGGTGCTGATCTCAATGAGAAACGGTGCAATGGTTGAACAGCAGGGAACAGAGCTGACTCCATTCCTTTCTGTAACTAGCGGGTGTCCACTGCAATTTACAGCTGAACCAAGCTCCTATGGTGGTATTAATAAGTTATCCCACTATATAGTACTTAACTGGCACCAGGATGTATGGGTACATCCTGTGTCAGTAAAGAGCTAACAGACTCATCACTTTATTTAGGACAGAAGGTGCTTTAAGATAGAATGGTATAGCAGGGCCTGCAGCCAATCATTGCAAGAAAGAGGGAGGGGCTGTGGATACACAGTTATAAGGAGGGTTTGCCATATGCTGAGGCAGTTTTGTTAGTCATCATTTAAAGCATAGAGCGCATTCACGTGTGTGCATGTCCATTGCTTACCCTAATTACAGTCCCTTAGAGCGAAAATCATCTTAACTCGTATAGGTGGGTAATGTAGCAGGACTCACTGTGCTGCTCGGTGCGATAAGTACTTATAGCGAAGCCGCTTGCTCTCCTTTTGGATCACTCGATCTCTTCAGGGATTACACTCTGCTTAGTTCTGCAGATTCTTGTCCTGTAACTGCATTGTTACTGTTTTGCTACTAAAAATCAAAATGTTAATTTGTATTATTTTGTTAGTATTTGGTAAATCCACCTTTGGTTTTCAATACTGCCTGAATCCTTCTGGGCTCTGGATCAGATTCAAGCATGTCTTGACCAAAATCTGGTTCCGGTCTCTTCTACACGTTCCCATTGCTGGTGCAGACTGGACTCGGATACAAATACAGGTTTTTCTTCAACTCTACCCACAAGTGTTTGATTGGGTTGAGGTCTGGGGACTGCGGAGGCCAATACAGCAACTCTACTTCATTGTCATTGAACCATTCCTTCTCCAACCTTGACATATGCTTCGGGTCGTTGTCCTTATGTTATCAGATCATCACAAAATCTCCCTAGTAGGACTAAAAAGAATTCAAGAAAGTAAAGTTTATGAACAAAAAAAATAAAAACTGTGAAAAAAACTTTTTCCCTAAATGGTTTTATTTAAAAAAAAAAGTATTACACAGCATAAAAAAACAACAAAACATATGAATAACAGATATATCGTATTGCCATGATTTTTATGACTCAAATAATAAAGGAATTGTTTAGGTGGAAGTGCTTTATTCCAGCCAAAAAAAGTTAATAGCAGCCAAAAAAAGTTAATAGCAGTCAGTAAGTGTCCTGTACCCCAAAATGGTACCAATAAAAACTAAGGGCGGCATGTATGAAATTTGGCGTTTATGCATAATAATAGGCTAGAATGCGCCTGATTTATGAACTTGCTCTACAGTGGGTCATAAATTAGGCGCATTCTAGCGATTCTACGACATTTCTGGCTCACGTAAACCACTTTAAAAGTGGTTTACCTGTTCCAGCAGTAATGCGCCTAGAATTGCCATATTGAAGCTATAAATATGTAGCTTTGCTACGGTTCTAGTGCGCCCTGCCTCCCACACACCCCCCAGGATCAGGCGCATTACAAAGTGCCGCGGGCGCTGTGTAATGCGCTTGATAATTAAAAATGTAGTGAACGGGGCTGCGCCTGATATCGGGCTGAAAAGACCGATATCTGGTGCAGCCCCGTTCATACATGCCGCCCTATATCTCATCCTGCAAAAAATTGCTAGAAGCCTTACAATCATACTGATCCATAGAATAAAGTTAACCTATTTACATTGTCGAGAGAGCAGAAAAAAATGAAAATGCCAAAACAGTTGTGAAATTTTTGTGGTTTTTTTTTTCATTTCTCCTCAGAATTCGTTAATAAAATGTAATAAGATGTAATGTATGTATTCCAAAACGGTGCCACTGAAAATACAACTCATCCTTCAAAAAGCTAGCCCTCATACTGTATAGCTGCGTCAACAGAAGAATTCAAAAAGTAATAATTCTTGGAATGCGGCACAGAAAAAAAAAAATTAAGGAGACATAAGGGGTTAATAATAGCCCGTGCTGCACTGTATAGGATATAACATTTGGCTGCTTTTTGTAAGTTGTATGTTAATATCTGTTGCAAATATGACATGTTGAGATAAATGGGAGGAATAGATTTATTTACTGAGACATTAAAAATAGTGCAGGAAAGCTTTAGTGTGGTCTGATTTATTTAGCGCATACGTTTTTTTTTTTTTCAAACTCCCTTCTCTTTCCTGACACTTTATAATTACACTTTTTCTCCTTATCTGTTCTTCCATTTGAATTAATTTCTCCCATCCTCTCCAAGTGTAGCTCACTCCTGCTGGACGTCCTTGTCAGGTTTTCTCTATCCTTGGCAGAGGCTTCTAGCTATCACTTGAGCGATAGGAATATCAATGCTTTCTTTGGCTTGCTTTCTAAAGTCAACCCTGTGCAGCGATGTCCGTCTTCTGTCCGTCTCTCTGGCGGCCTTTTGCTGAAATGCTGTCTTCACTGTGATAATAAGAAAAAGAGAAGGTGCATTAGTGATAAGACTCTCATTCTTTGAATAGCTTTCCAGGCAGGGGTGAAAATATATCACGTACTGTTGTCCACAGCTGCTCGGAAACTTTTCCTGTCAGTTTCTAGCTCTGAATATTTTTTTATCTTGAAAATTCCTACTCTGTGTAGACCTGTTCAGAAAGAAGCAATACCCATCATGTTGAGAATTCATGCGCTTTCCATATTCAGACTTCTGTGGGCTACTTGGTCAGAAGAGGGGTTGTGTTATCTAATTTTTACTATAAATCAACAACAATTTAGACTAAAAGCCATAATAGCGCACCATGTTGATATCTGTGCCGCCTCGACCGTTTCTTTTTAACAGCTAGACACAAATCCTTCCAACAAACATCACTCCAGGGTCCTGTGTATTCAGCTAAAAAAAACTGATGTTCATCTCGGCGACACAACTGGGATGCTGTTTTACATGATGAGGATGCTACATATTAATGCACGTTCCAGTAAAATAAGTACTTAAAATACATATGTATTAAGCAACAACCCATTCCGAGTCCTAAGAGAACAGCATCAGACAGAAGACAAACGCGCAGATTGCAAATTCCTGCAACCAGGGATGGAGGATTCCTGTTTGATCGGGTCATTAACTCTACTGATTTTGTTTCTTTATTTCTGAGGAAATATGACTTGAAAAGTATAATACAATGGTTTTGCACATTAAACTGTCATTTAGGTTAAAAAGCACGGATATAAAAACCAGACGAGCAGAACATTGAATCAGGTCTATGAATGGTTGCAGAAGTCGGCCTTAGGTAATTTATAGGGGAGGTAATAAACTGCCTGATGTTGTTTTTTTTTTTTTTTAACCAAAGTATGGATTACCTGTCTGTTCAGCAAGATCTTCCAAACTCTAGAAGAAGGGGGTCGCATACAAAAACAAAACTCTTAAAGTTTGTGCGCGATCATGTGCAGGAACATCCACATCCACAGTTGAGTCACATTATTATGACCACTTCCTACTTTCATAGTCGGCAGTGCTTGAAAGGGTTGTCTCACCACATAGATTAATTTGACCTCAGTCCTGTTTTCTTGGTTTCATTTTGAATTCAGGGTTGTTTACTGGCTTCCACTAGGCTGCAGCAGAAGTCAGGTCTGTAGCTATAGCAACCAGTACTGGCAGCCTATCAGGATAGATCAAACAGGTCTGTAGCTATAACGACCTGAGGAGCTGATACAGCCCATACAAGAGGGGATATCTCAGAATAGGTAGGACACTGTTAATGTAACTTGCATGTAACAACAGGTGGCAATTAAAGTCCTGATAAACTGCTTTGGTTGCATAACCTGCACAAGGGAGTATCCCTCTCTCCCATATTCCAATAGACTATAGTAAAGTGCTTGCAGGAACGCTGAATTGTAGATATAAAATGATCATTTATTATAGTTTCTTTAAAACATATAACATTTCATGTGCACACAGTCGTGCTACTTGCATGAGTAGAGTAGAAAGACCATAGCCAGTCAAAGTCCCACATCCATGGATACAACTTGTAGTGCTCCAGCGGTCTCCCGATTCTCAGAGCCAGCGTAGTGGAGCGAGTGTGCAGACAGGCGGGGTCCAGAGTAAACGTGTGACGTTTCGGGGAGACTCCTCCCCTTTCTCAAACACATATTCACCACCTCCTTGCTTCCTTTTATACTCAACATTCGTTGCACCTACTGTTATATATGAGTGACATATTAAAACAAAAATACGAGCGACACAATAAGAATATATACAAGCATTAAATACAATTACTATTTACAAAAATACTCTGAGATTAAGATCTTCATTTAGGCCTTCCGGCGCTAGTGTGTTCAACCAAAAGATCCAAGCTGCTTTCCTTTGTCTGCACACTCGCTCTACGCTGGCTCTGAGAATCGGGAGACCGCTGGAGCACTACAAGTTGTATCCATGGATGTGGGACTTTGACTGGCTATGGTCTTTCTACTCTACTCATGCAAGTAGCACGACTGTGTGCACATGAAATGTTATATGTTTTAAAGAAACTATAATAAATGATCGTTTTATATCTACAATTCAGCGTTCCTGCAAGGACACTGTTAATGGACATAAATTGCAAAGTGACTTGTTTTTGCAAGATCTTTAACATAAAAAGCAATCCTTTAAGGTGTGTGATAGGCTGGCTGCACACATATCCCTTGTTGCTGCCATTCATAAAGTGGAGATTTATCAGTTGCAAATAGGGAAGGTTATTTGTTCTCAGGCCAAGGGTCCCAGTATTTCTGAAACTGTGCAGGTCGTGAACTATTCCCATGCTGCTGTGGTGAAAGTGTATTGTGAGTGGACAAACGGCAGCACTGTGAATAAACAACATGGAAATTGCAGAGCACTAGGTGCTTTTGATGTGAAAGGTGAACATCAGCTATGAAGGTGCGTGAGGACAGACTGAAACGATACAGGAGAGCAACTCACTACCAAAATGAGCCAACGGGCTGTCAGATGTGTTTCTAAAACAACAGTTCAACAAACCCGACTGTATTTGGGGATACAAAGAAGGCGGATGCTCAGTTTACTTCTGCTTACTAAATTGCATCATGAGAAAAAGATTCAATTTTGATTGCTAGTTCGGAATTAGACTTCTCTTTATTGGTAAAGGGTTTCCTTCTATGATTAAATTTTTCTGCTTTATTGAATTGATGGATATTGGTGTGTCAGGTGAGAAATATCTAAAAGCAAACAGAAAAAAAACAAGCCGGTGGTGGCAGTGTTATGGTCAGCCATACATGCTGATTGTCTTTTCTGGGGCCAATGGGATCTTCCACTAAGACAATGAAATATCACGTGATTACAAATGTTTAACATTGGTAGAAAGAGCAAAACCAAGGCTTCCAAGTACTGCCCTGGCTTCTTAATTCCTAGTCTGTGGGACCACCTTCAGTCATCCTGTTCGCTCTATGGATCTTGCCCCGTGCAACCTCCAGTAGCTGTGGAATGCAGTCAGCATCACTATAGATACCTGTGGCAACCTACGAGAGCCTTATTGAGTCACTCCCAAACTGTCCAGCAGCTTGCTTTTGCTATACTCAGTGGTTACTCTGTGTATTACCTGTAAACCATTAGGGTATGTTCACGCAAAGTATTTGCAGGACGTACTTCAAAGAGTGATTGCACTGCAATGCACCTGAAGTACGCCATGCAAATATGGTGAAATCATAGCACTCATTGAGTGCTATGATTACTCAAAGTTTTCAATACGCGCCCATTAAAAGAAGTGACATGACTACGAAACTAATAAAATGCCATTCCATAGAGCTGTTGAAAGTATGCCCAGGCCAGCGCATACTTTCAACATTGAACCCTTACTAGTTGCTGATTGTAAAGGTGGCAAATATTTTCAAAACACGTTTGTTAAAACAAGCTTGAAGATATTGTGTAGATATACAGTATATTGGACATATAACAAAACAGGAACAGTCATACAGTGAAACCAAATTGGGGGTCATCCGCCTTGAAGGCATCCTACTCATTTTTTATTGGAACCTTCATCCAACAGTCCATTAAAGCAAAGTCTCAGTATAACTTCCTCCATTTATTCTGCCCTATCACAAAATATACAATCATCACTTATATTTATCACCGTTCCAGAGGCTGAAATTGTATTATTTAGCGCACACAGTAATACAGGTAAGTTGATATTGGAGAGGCCAAAGTTTACCTTGCACCATAATGAGAAAAACTGGCAACTTTTCCATTTCTATTATTCCATGTTCTAGTCCGTTGAAAAGTAGCACTGACTAGAGAAACATTTCAGATAATCTCAATGTTCACACTGCACTTGTAGTCCCATTTAGGACCTCCACTGCGGGTATCCCTTGGGATACTAGAAATCTTGGTTCCCTCAATGGATTCTTATGGAACAACTGTGCAAACTACATTTGTTCTGTTTCCGGAACATAATTGCTTCCTTGCCAGACAAAATAACAGTCAGCCACACTATTTTATCTGGCACAGAACAAATGTATGCCAAAAATGACTAGGTTTGCATTGTTGTTCGCTATGATTCCGTCAGGATATCCACATAAGAATACCTGCAATAGAGGTCCTGAATGGAAACACAAGCGCAGTGTTAACACAGCCTTATATTAAATTTAATGTGAAAAAGTATTCACAGCACACAAAAGCGAAGATAATAAAGGTATATTTATTTGCACTATACATAATGGTAGTGCTTAGCGATAGCTTATAAAAAAGAACTGGAATCTAAAGAGTTAAACAAGAAAGAACACCATCTAACAAAATCGTGTATATCTAAAATAGAACTTTTAATAAATATATTAAAACCTTAGACAGGATAAACAATATACTAGGGGCCACCCTAATAAAAGGTCAAAAGTATATACCCAAAGAAATGAATAAACTTATATAGAAGGGACAAGAGAGGGAAACAACTAACCAGGTCCCTACTTGACCTATTACACCCTCCAATGAAAAAACGGGGTGTATGCCCCAAAAAGGGTGTCCTCGACTAAAGCCTGTCCCTTCCGCACACTATCCCTACAAAAGAGAATTCTTAGGGCCCACCAGTAAAGTTGATTCTTGGGGCTCACCAGTGGTGTTAATTCTTGGGACCCACCAGTGGTGTTGATTCTTCGGGCTCACCAGTGGTGTTGATTCTTCGGGCTCACCAGTGGTGTTGATTCTTCGGGCTCACCAGTAAAGGTGATTCTTGGGGCTCCCCAATGGAGTTGATTCTTGGTGTCCACCAGTGGTGTTGATTCTATGGGCTTACCAGTGGTATTGATTCTTGGGGCTCACCAGTGGGGTTGATTCTTGGGGCTCACCAGTGGGGTTGATTCTTGGGGCTAACCATTGGGGTTGATTCTTGTGGCTAACCATTGTGGTTGATTCTTGGGTCTCACCAGTGAAGTTGTTTCTTTGGGCTCACCAGTGGTGTTGATTCTTGGGGCCCACCAGTGGAGTTGATACTTGGGGCTCACTCTACAGCTACTGTACATGACTGCACATGCCTCTCGCTTTCTGCCTCTCTTACTGCCTTTCTGAAAAGCAACCCCAGACCTGCTATTCTCAGCGGCCCACCATGCCCAATGGTTTACTGGGGGGTTCTCCTGCACTCCTGTGGGCAAGTCTGAGCCTAGTGATAGCAGACCAAAAGTGTTGTAGGGGCGAAACTGCGTTGCACACACTTGCATGTTTAGGTTTTGAGTGTATTTTAGCTTTAGTATATTTCCTTAAATCTTAAAGAGAACCTGTCACATAGATTTTGCCCCCCTTGCTGAGTGCAGCACAAGCTATTGAATAACTGCCACTGGGTGGTGGTAGCCTTTGGTGGGTGGGACTAAGACCTACTCATGAATAAGATTTGAGCATTAAATGCTCTGAAACTATAATAAGTTGCAGAATAAGGGGCACAGTGCTGGGAACAGCAGGTCTGACACTGGCTTGTGCTGCCCTCAGCAAGGAGGGCACAACCTATGTGACAGGTTCCCTTTAAGTCAGTATGCTGTCTATTAGCTTCATCAAAACTATGCACACATGTAAGATTTCATGCATTTGCCAATAGAAACAGCAAGACAAAAACCCCATTTCCTTAGGTTGCTGCCTCTTTGACCACAGCACTTTGATAGCGTGGGTGTTTTATACCCACGCCCAAACATCAGCAACTGGAACAATATAGGAAGGAAATGAAGAAGCTTTTAAAATACTATTGCTGTCCCCTCTGGTGTTTCAGTGTATGAAATATTGGCCACTTTACACACTTAATGCAAGATAGTCTCCTCTACTCTCAGCCATTTAACCATTTACATAGTACAGCACTCTCTTTAGACCATAGAGCGTCTGAGAGGGGAAATGAAAATAGTGCATTGTGTGCAGCTTTTTCCCTCTTTGCATTTACCAGTTGCAGATTTATCGACACAAAGCCTTTTAAATTACCCATCAAACACACTGTGCATCATTACAATTAGGATGATTGTTATTTTGCTCTATTCCATGGCAGGGTCTAACCAGTAATTTCTGCTTTTAATAGCTCTTCTGTCCTATTATCCTGTGTTCTTGTGGCTCTGCTTAGCTGTTAACAGCTTGGTACGTGCTAATCACAGCCGATATTGTAATACATTGTGTGACATGTTCTGCCGTACCTCTGCAGTCATCGTATATTTATCAGTCATATCAATACAGTCTTGGTATTTAATGGCTTCTACTTCAGAAGTCGCTGAGGTCTCGTCTTTAGAGATCTGTACAAATTGTATCTGAAATAGGGGTGTAAATTTAATCCGTTTTCTGTTTGCTAATCAAATTACTGTAGACATGTTTAATTTGTTTAATGATAGGTTTTCTCTTTTTGTGTTAGTCTTTATTTCTCTTATGAGACTCATCATATCGTTCTGCGCTTTGTTTGTCCTCGGTGTTTTATCTCGCTTTATGAAACATTTCCGTAAATCCGGTCTCCTTGTCTTGTACTCTTTTAGTCTATATGCCACCTAAATGTTGACAGGTAATAAAAAAATTGCTTAGCCCAGCCACCCATTGCTGGTTGAGTGGTACGTAATGATGTCTGTCTGCAGCTCTTAAAATTGCTTTAATGAGTTAAAATGGGAAATAGACATCAAATGTGTTTGTTTACATGGGGCAAAATGATGAACATTTTGGTGAAAGGAACTACTGACTAACACTGCTAATGGGCATCTTTACAGCTCAGAATCACACAGAAGATGTCTGGAATACTATAATATGAAATCGTAATGTGCTGTCATCTTTACATTTTTTACCATTTTAGGCCTAATTTACATTGTATCATCTTAGCTATCCTTTTTCAGGCTATGTCCTCACCACGAGTATTTCAAGCGGATTCCTACTTGATATACTCGTCTGAAACGAAAGTAAATCTTCTCTATTGACCTCAAAAGAAAAAACACATTGGAGTTCATACAATGCTTATATTCAGTGGTCGGGTTTTCGTCATCCAACAACTTAGAGCATGTTGGAAATTTACTATTGAGGTCAATGGGAATGGCTAAAAACCTAGTGTAAAACATTTGTAGGTGGTTTTTAATGCGGAGCTGTCTCCAAAGCCACATAGAAATTAATGAAACTCGTTTCTGACTGTAAAGCACACGTTAAAAAAAACTAAATTCACATGAAATACCATGTAAATACTCGTTGAAAACTGTTGTCGTCAAATGCGGTTTTCAACAATAGAATCTGGTGAGTAAAATGTCTGGACTAACCCTTAGGCCTCGTTCACACGGCTTATATCGCCGCGGATTGGCGCCGTACTGCGCGACGGATTTGCGCTGCAGTACGGCGCAAATCTGTTGGAGTCATTACGGTAATCCACTGCTCTCATAGAGAACAGTGGATTCCGTCGCTCCTTTCTGCTCGGCGAATCCGCCGGGCGGGGAGAAAGTGACATGCACATTATCCAGGCGCAATACGCGCCGTGGATAATGCAAGTCTATGGGGCCGGGGAGCGGCACCCCTGCCGCGCTCCGGCCCCGCCCCCGTCCCGCCCCTTATTCACAGCGGATTTGTGAGCCGGATTGCGCTCACAAATCCGTCGGGACTAAGCCGTGTGAACACGGCCTTAGGCCATGTTCACACGGCTTAAAATGGGCCGTATTTTGGTCCGTAATTACGCGCCGGAGTGCGCAAATTACGGGCTGAAAACGGCTCAGTCATTACGGTAATCCACAGCATAGTTGCCAACTTTTGAAAGTGGAAAAGCAGGAGATTGAAGAAAAAATTTGCATGGACACGCCCATCTTGTTGGTGTGCCACGCCCGTTCAAAAGCCACACTCACTCCGCCTGCATAACGGCTTGGGAAGAAAGCCAGGTAGATGCCTTATAGCCAGGTAGTAGCCCCCCATAACCAGGTAGTGCCCCTTACAGGCAGGTAGATGCCCTCTTGTAGCCAAGTAGATGCCCCCTTGTAGCCAGGTAGATGCCCCCTCTGTAGCCAGGTAGATGCCCCCCTTTGTTAGCCAGGTAGATGCCCCCTTTGTTAGCCAGGTAGATGCCCCCCTTTGTTAGCCAGGTAGATGCCACACTTTGTTAGCCAGGTAGATGCCACACTTTGTTAGCCAGGTAGATGCCCCCATTTGTTAGCCAGGTAGATGCCCCCATTTGTTAGCCAGGTAGTTGCCCCCATGTGTTAGCCAGGTAGTGCCCCCTTTGTTGCCAGGTAGTGCCCCCTTTGTTGCCAGGTGATGCCCCCATTTGTTAGCCAGGTAGTGCCCCCTTTGTTGGGAGGTAGTGCCCCAGTTGTTGCCAGGTAGTTGCCCCCTTTGTTAGCCAGGTAGTGCCCCCGTTGTTATCCAGGGAGTGCCCCCTTTGTTTGCCAGGTAGAGCCCCCTTTGTTAGACAGGTAGAGCCCCCCTTATAGCTAATAAAAATAAAATAATAAATTCCACTTACGTCACCAGGCTCCCTGCAGCACGTCCGAAGCTGCCGACTGAGTACTCTCAGTGTCGCAGGGGGAGTGAGTGCAGCCGCGCGTCACACCCCCTGCGACGCTGATCTGTATGTACAGCGCACACCGGCGCTGTACATACAGGGGGAGAAGGGAGGAGGGGAACGATCCCTCCTGCCTCCTCCCTGCACAGTGAGACGCGGCGTGCGAATGAGCGGCCGCTGCGGCCGCTTCACCCGCCTGTAGGAGCGGCCCAGCGGCGCCAGAGTAGCGCACCAGTGCTACTCTTGCGCCGCGGTAATTCAAAATATCCCCGCTGCCTGCTGGCGGCGGGAGGAATGCCAACTCTGCCGGGGGGGGGGGGGGGGGGGACCCCCATTAGCGGGACCCCCCCGCCAAAAGCGGGAGAGTTGGCATGTATGACCCACAGTTCTCATAGAGAACTAAGGATTACGTCTCCTCTCCCCGCTCGGCGAATCCGCCGGGCGGGGAGATAAGTGACATGTGAATTACCAGCGCCGTATACGCGCCTCTGGTAATGAATGTCTATGGGCCGGCGAGTTGCCCCCCCCCCACCCTCACCGCTCCCTCCCCCACTCGGATTGCAGCCGCAATCCGGCCGCAAAAACAATGTGCATGTCAATTATTTCCGGACGGATTCACCAACTATAATGATTGGAGATGGTGAATCCGTCGGGAAAACAGTTCCAAATACGTGCCACATTTAGTGGCACTTATTTGCAACTGATTTGCAACTGATTTCAGAACGTATTTACCATCGGCAATCCGACGTGAATCAGTTCTGAAATCAGCCGTGTGAACATAGCCTAACAACCACGCCCAGCAACCACTGCCAACCAACTCCATAAAAAAAAATGGAATTGTGCCATTGTCTTTGGATTTAGTTCTTGTTGAATTCTACAACGTACAGTTTATATTGCAGTAATGAATACGTATACATGGGCCAGCAAATAACACTGCACGATCAATGTGTGTCACCACTATGTTACTGACCAAACCAGTTTACCCAGTCCAATATAAGCCAACAATATACTAAGACCGGATAATACCGCCACATGTCACTACATATGGTGACTAATATCATTATAATGTTACTGACCAAACCAACATACTAAAGTCGATATTACAAATATAACCGCAACATACAAAGACCAAGTAATACAGCACATCATCACCACATAACTCCAAAAATGCAGAATAATGCCACAATACTGTTACTGAATTTAATCCATCACAATAACACCAATATTACCACCATACTGTGACCTTATAGGGGGACATGTATGAAAACTGTCTTGGTCTAAGACTTTCTTTGTTGCTCATAGCAACCAATCAGAGCCCATAGCGACCAATTAGAGCGCCCCTTTCATTTTTTCAGAGCACTATAAAGGGGAGCTCTGATTGGACAACAAAGAAAGTCTTAGACCAAGACAGTTTTCATACATAATGGTTGATACAAGTACAGTTATATTTAGTGACTCACAGGTGACGTCGTCTGATAAGTCGTTCACTTTCCCTTTTCTTCTCCATTCGGTCTTGGACACCACTCGTCCCTGCAGAATTCACAACACAAACACCTGAGACTCACAATCCCACCTGTACACATCTCCCTATGAACAAACTCCCCATCCATAGTTCCCCAAATAGTAATAATTACCCCTTTGGTGCCCTGGTAGTTAGTTTTATAGGGACCCCCATAGCTAAGTACCTAGTGGATCGCTGTAGGTAGGTAGCCAGGTAGAAGGACCCCGTATGTAGAGGGAGAACTCGAGTGGGGCCTCACATGGAGGAAACTTGAACGGGCCCAAAAAATTTCCAGGACCATGAGCAGGGCCCCACAACATTCAGGGGCCTTGAATGGGGCCCCACAACATTCAGGGGCCTTGAATGGGGCCCCACAACCTTCAGGGGGCTTATGGGTGCCCCACAACCTTCAGGGGGCTTATGGGTGCCCCACACCCTTCAGGGGGCTTATGGGTTCCCACAACCTTCAGGGGGCTTATGGGGGCCCCACAACCTTCAGGGAGCTTATAGGACCCCACAAACTACAGGGGCCTTATGGGGGCCCCACAATATACAGGGGCTTTATGGGGGCCCCCACAGGACTGGCAAGTGGCCCGGCGCTACTGGCCACTTGAAATAGATCACTATGGCGCTCAGCGTGACTCGCAGAGTGGTCTTCTCCCCCTCAGTAGCGCCGGGCCCCTCCACTCCACCTCAGTTGCACCTGGCCCCTGCCCCGTCCTGTGGGGGCTCCCATAAGGCACCTGTATATTGTGGGGCCCCTATAAGGCCCCTTTTATATTGTGGGGCCCCCATAAGGCCCCTGTAGTTTGTGGGGGCCTCATAACATTCAGGGGCCTCGAATGGGGCCACCACAACCTTCAGGGGGCCCCACAACATTTAGGGGCCTTGAATAGGGCCCCCACAACCTTCAGGGGGCCCCACAACATTTAGGGGCCTTGAATGGGTCCCCCACAAACTACAGAGGCCTTATGGGGCCCCCACAGGACTAGAAAGTGGCCCGGTGCTACTGAGGTGGAGTGCAGAGGCCCGGCGCTACTAAGATGGAGTGGAGGGGTCCAGCGCTATTGAGGGGGAGAGGCCCGGCGCTCCAAGCCACTTCCCAGTCCTGTGGGGGCCCCTATAAGGCCCCTGTATATTGTGGGGCCCCCATAAGGCCCCTGTAGTTTGTGGGGCCCTCATAACATTCACGGGCCTTGAATGGGGCCCCCACAACCTTCAGGGGGCCCCACAACATTTAGGGGTCTTGAATGGGGCCCCCACAACCTTCAGGGGGCCCCACAACATTTAGGGGCCTCACAAACTACAGGGGCCTTATGGGGCCCCCACAGGAATAGGAAGTGGCCCGGCGCTGCTGGGGTGGAGTGCAGTGGCCCGGCGCAACCAAGGTGGAGTGGAGGGGTCCAGCACTATTGAGGGGGAGAGGCCCAGCGCTGCGAGTCACGCTGCATGCCATAATGATCTCTTTCATTGACCTTAACTTACTAGTTCTTCAGCGCGGTGCAGCAGCACGTGACTGAGTAGCCGGGCAGCCCCTCCTCCTTCCTCCGGCTGCGGGCGGGACGCGCGATCATTTGAATCAGTGAGGCCCGCCCACGGGGCGGAACTCACTGAATTAATTTGTCAACTCGCAGCGCCGGGCCTCTCCCCCTCAATAGTGCTGGACCCCTCCCCTAAACCCTAGTTGCGCCGGGCCCCTGCGCTCCAACACAGCAGCGCCGGGCCCCAATAGGGGCGCAGTTGGGGGATACATCATGGTAGAGAGAACAGGCCTGCGGCCTCTTCTCTCTGCCATTATAATGAAGCAAGGGGGCGGTACCTGCCGACGGCGGCGGGCCCCCCCTTGCTTCACATTCTGGCCGGGCCCGGTACGGGAGTACTGCTTGTACCCCTCTATCGGCGGCCCTGGGTGTAACTGATGCATTTTGTGTTATTCCTTACCATTAAAACTCCATAATAGAGTGTAGAATTATTATTATTTATTTTAGAGCGCCCTTAGTTCCAAAGTGCTGTACATTCGAGGGGGGCTATATATATATATAACATAGGTCAAACACATACAATGGTGACAATAACTAACAACTGGACCAGAGGGAGAGAGGGCCCTGCCCGTGAGGGCTTACAGTCTCCAGGGAGAGAGGAAAGAGACAGAAAGTGAGGGGTAGACATGTTTGTGGGGTGGAGTAGTGCAACGGGTTATTGTTGGTTATAGTCAATCTAGAAGAGATGGGTTTTCAGGTTACCTTGAGTGAGAGTGGGGGAGAGTCTGATGTGTTTGGGGCAGTGAGTTCCAGAGTGTGGGTGAAGCACGGGAGAAGTCTTGGAGACGGTTATGCGAAGAGCTGATAAGAGGAGAGCACAGAAGAAGTTCTTGTGAGGAGTGGATGTTGCGTGAAGGGAAGTATCTGGAGATTATGGCTGAGATGTATGGAGGGGAGAGTTTATGGAGAACCTTGTAGGTCAAGGTTACTGAATTGAACTGGATTCGCTGGGCAATGGGCAGCCAGTGAAAGGATTGGCAGAGGGGAGAGGCAGAGGAGTAGCGAGGAGAGAGGTGAATCAGATGAGTGGCAGAGTTAAGGATGGATTGGAGGGGAGCGAGGGTGCTAGATGGGAGGCCACAGAGAAGGATGTTGCAGTAGTCTAGGCGGGAGATGACGAGGGCATGGACAAGCAATTTTGTGCTTTCAAAGTTAAGGAATGAGCGGATTCGGGAGATATTTTTCAGGTGGAGGCGGCAGGCAGACGTGAGGGTTTGGATGTGCGGTTTGAAGGACAGTTTGGAGTCAAAGGTTATTCCAAGGCAGCGGACTTGTGGAGCTGGTGAGAGAACGTAGCCATTGACTGTGATAGAGAGATCAGGAGTAGGGATAGAGTGGGATTGTGGGAAGATGATAAATTTAGTTTTCGCCATGTTAAAGTTTAGGAGGTAGGAGGAGAAGAAGGAGGATATGAACGAAAGTCTGAGATCCGGGAAAGCAGAGAAGTAACATCTGGGCTGGAGATGTAAAGCTGGGTATCGTCAGCATACATGTGGTATTGAAAGCCATGTGATGCTATTAGCTGACCCAGAGTGTAGATAGAGAAGAGTAGTGGGCCCAGGACAGACCTCTGAGGGTTACCATCAGAGAGCGGGTGGTAGGAGGAGGTGGTGCGAGAATAAGAGACGCTGAATGTTCGATTGGTGAGGTACGAGGAGATCCAGGAAAGGGCCAAATCCGTGATGCTGAGGGAAGACAGGATGTGGAGGAGGAGTGAATGTTCGACAGTGTCAATGGCAGAGTACAGGTCTAATAAGAGAAGCACAGAGTAGTGACGCGAGGCTTGGGCAGTTACTATGTCATTGGGGGCTTTGGTTAGGCCTGTTTCAGTACAGTGGTGGAGTCGGAAGCCCGATTGCAGCTGGTCAAGGAGACAGTTGGTGGAGAGATGAGAGGACAGTTGAAGATAGACATGCTGTTCAAGGAGTTAAGAGGCGATTGGAAGCAGTGAAATGGGGCGATAGTTTGACAGAGACGAGGGCTCAAGAGATGGTTGCATGTTTAAAGAAGAAAGGAAAGGTGCCAGAGGTTAATGATAGGTTGAAGATATGGGTGAGGGCTGGGATGATAGCAGCACTAAGGTCAGGGATAAGGTGGGAGGGTAGTGGATCAAGGTTACAGGTAGTGAGGTTGGATTTGGACAGTAGAGAGGAAAGCTTGTCATGGGTGACAGTAGAGAATCAAGTTAGGGGGGAATAGTGATGAGCAGGTGTAGAGGTGGGCTTTGGAGACACTGCAGGGATAGAAGTAGGCAGAGGGGACTGCGGGTTGAAGCTTAGTGTGATGAGATTGATCTTATTTAGGAAGTGAGTGGTGAGCCTATCTGCTAAGAGGAGAGATGGGGAGGGGGTGCTGGTGGACGGAGGAGAGAGATGAAGGTGTTAAAAAGATGTCTGGGTTTGTGAGACAGAGAGGATATTAGAGTTGTGAAGTAATCCTGTTTGACAGTGTTGAGAATAGATTTAAATATATGTAATGATTGTTTGCATGAGGCGAGGTCCTCAGTGGAGCGGGTTATACTCTGTAGAAGACAAAACCTATAACTGATGCATGTGATTTTAATCTATACCTCTATAAATAAAAAAGTGTACAGTATTGGAGACAGTGTAACTTGACCCTAAGTGACGTTTGGCTTTAACTGTTTTATATGTTAATTTGTAGTTTTGTTTTACGGATCCTTTGAATAACCAATCACCACTACATTTTCTGCACAGTTAAATGCACAGTTACATGCTCCTTGATAAACTGAAATGGGGCGGTTTTTAGTATCCCGAACTCTGTGGCTGTGGGACCTTAACTGCTGCAGAACCTCATAATACATACCTTAGATAATACAGGACCTTATAATACATACCTTATGTCCTGCAGGCCCTTACATTATACACCTCAGCTGCTACAGAACCTCATAATATACATTTTAGATGCTACCGGCCCTAATAATTAACACCTTATGTCCTGCAGGACCTCATAATACACAATTTATATGCTGCAGGACCTTATAATACACACCTTTTAGCTGCAGAACCTCATAATACATACTTTATATGCTGCAGGACCTTATAATACACATCTTACGGTAGATGCTACAGAACCTCATAATACACACCTGATATGCTACAGGACCTCATAATACACATCTTAGATGCTTCAGGACCTGTAACTATAAAGTATACTGGCTCATGTAGTAGCACAGCACTTACGTCCTGCTATGCTTGCTTTATTTAACCTTATTTAGGACCTGGTATTGTTGGAGTCGTACATTGTAGACAGAATAAGCATTAACTCTTCCCCATCCACACACTCCTCCCTCTCATAACACAACCCCCCCTGCTCATACCTATAAACTACACAGACAGAAGCTTAAGCACAATGCAGGGACTAAAAGCTGCCCTCTCAAAACCTCTCCCCTTTGCTCAAAATTACTTACAATAAATATACTATGCATACACTGAAACCATCAGCTTACATACCTACAGCTATACAGCCAAAACTCCCAGACTATAATGGAGCTCTAGGTTCCCCCCTCCCAAAGTTATGGTCCCCCTTCGCTTAGGGCTTTGGGGGGTTCTGGAGGACCTTTCCTGGTGTAAATATAGCTAATTACCAGGCAAGAAATCTGTTTACTTATATAATACCTATGATACCTCTATCTCTATTCAAGGTCATAGGAATGCTATAACTATTACATAACATTACATTTTTTGTGTCTGAATATGATATGCAATTACCTTATGTAAAGAGGCATTTCATAGACAAAGGTAGTAGACATTGCAGATATACTATTGAAGTGACATGTGTTGACTTGGTGCTGAAATTATATTTGATTACTTTACTTTATTTGCTGCACTAGTGGGATAATTATGTGACTGGGTACTAGATCAATTACATTGACCTCAATCACCTCTCCGCTATACTCCTCTACTTGTGTCCTTTTTGCATTTTTTTTGGCTCCACCCTATTTTCTTGTCCAACCACTTTCTTCCCTCCTTCTCCTCCTGGGGGTCCAAGATTTCTTTTAGTTGGGCTCCTCCTTTGCTGTCTGCCCACTGCATCATATGCTGTCAAGGAATGAGGTCAGCTGTAATTACTCCCAAATTATCTATGATCTTCAGCCACTCTGCTTAAGTAATATCTGCTGCCTTTACCACTGACAACTGAGCTGTATATGGAGTACATGAGAAGTACAGAAGATTTAAAGGGGTATTCTCGTCATGCTGCTTCACAGGGCCACAGGCAGCTTTAGGCTCACAATTCCTGATAAGGCTGTGGGTGGCTCTATAGCAGTGAGTGGCATATCAGCTCTGCTATTCCTAGTTGAGCTACTTCTTTGTCATTGAAACATTCCTTCTCCAACCTTGACATATGTTTCAGGTCATTGTTCTGCTGCAACAATATGTCGTCCTTTTCGTACCCATAGTACTCAAGTGTATGAAGTAACTTATCTTGTAGGATACTCACCTATAGCTCAGCATTGAGGTCAACATTGATACTGGTCAAGTATCCAACATCTTTGGCTGTGAAATACCCCATATCCTCAGGCTTCTTCAACGGAACTTGACGGTTTCTTCAATTTCTCAGTCCATTAGCTCCTTTTCCCTTAATTCTTCCAAACCCCTTTGTCCCCATCAGAGCCCGGTCTATTGACTTTCCTCTCATTGTTCCAAATCACCTGTTTCCAATCTTCCACTTTTTGTACTTTTTTGTAAACTCGAGCCGACGCTTCTTATGAGGAGATTGAAGTCGAGGCTTCTTCACCGTTTTTCGGGTCACCATTCCAGACCTGTGTAATGCGTATTGCCTGGTGCTTACACAGACGTCTGTGATCTCACTCTTACAAAACATACAAGCCACCTCCACTGCCGTGACTGTCATGTTAGAACTGATAGACCTTGTGATGAGCCAATTTTCTGACTGGTATTTCGTCTGGACGTCCACCTCTTGGCTTTGGAATGGATGGACTTCATTTCATATTCTTCAGCTGTCATGGCCTCACATGATGCAGTTTGGCAATTTTCTTGGCCCTGAGACGCTATCGATGAGCTGGATGATGCTGTTTCTCTTTTCTTTAGAAATCTTCTTCATGACTGCTCGAACCAGTGACCTTTCTCTTGAAAATCAGCCTAATAACACCCTGAGCTATTAGGGAATGTGAAAACAGGTTGTCATTTGTAGTAACAAGAAGAAAAAGATTGTCCCACCACCAGGAGCAAAACAGTAACAATGCAGTTACATGACAAGAATCTGCAGAACTAAGCAGATACTAAATAGTTGCAGGTCAAAGTTATGTATAAGATAGCCAAGGTTATTGTCTATAAAATGATGGTAGCCTCACATTCAAAGCTGTAGTAGATGGTGAGATATGGAGCCTGAAAGTCAAACGTTCAAAACATTGTTACCCTTTTGCTTGTCGGTGTAAAATATATTTATTGGATATGACTTTAGAACATAAAAGAACTTTAAAAAAAAATTGTAAATATGCAAAACACTGCAGTAAATGGGGAAAAACAGTTTTCAACAAAAGCGTCCTGAACAACATTTGTGGAGTCTATGAATTTGTTCTGAGAAATAGTATTGCCTCCATCAGATCCTGCATACATGACCTCACATCTGATCTCATTATTTCCAGGTTAGAGAACGGCCTCTCTATACTAACTTGGGTTGGTTCCAAAGCGGTGACCACATGGGCAACATCTCTAACAATGTCAGGGTATAAAGGAATTGCCTCAGACACAGACAGTTTTGATGAACGGTTGAACTCTTCTACTTCTTTGAAAGCAAGTGAGAAATTTTGCTGAAATCCAGTCAATCTATTTGCTATGGGAGCAGAATCTTTTCCCTGTGGCAGCGCTTTGCCTGCTCCATGTCATCAATTACACTCCTCATCTGATGAGGCGGATGATATGGGAGCAGTACCACTGGCAAGACCCAATTCCTCTTGCTCTTGGCACTGCATCATCCTAACTGCACCAACTAATTATATGTTTTGGGAGTCGGAGTCAGTTCACTTTATAACGACTCAAAATGGGCCCCGACTCCACAGCCCTGGTCACCATGGTCAGATAGGGGCTGCTGGAGCAATGACAGCAGAGAGATGTGTTTACTTGCGGCCTGTGGCTTTATCCAACTCTTCAAAGCAATGAGCTGATATAAAGCTTTTTATTTCACATTTTCATGTAATCTTATAAATTGTTATATAAAGCCAACTAAATTGCTTTAAATTGACTTTTTAATTTTAATTCTGGCAGTATCCGCTATTGATCTGATCTGTTTGGGGACATCTGAACTGTCCCCCAAGAGAAGGGGAAACAAGAATGCACCCTTGCCTTTCTCCCTACACATATTCGGCTGGGCTCTGCTTAAAGGGAACCTGTCACATCGGTTGTGCCCCTCTTGCTGAGGGCAGCACAAGCTAGTGTCAGACCTGCTGTTTCCAGCACTGTGCCCCTTATTCTGTAAGATGCAGTGGTTTTAGAGCATTTACCCCTTAAATCTTATTCATGAGTAGGTGTTAGCTCCACCCACTGACAGTCATTCACATGTTTCTACCTATTCAAAGTAATAGGTTTGTCAGTTGAGGTGGGCGGGGCTAGCCTCTGCTTGGCCGGGTTTGAAAAAAACTGACTCTCTGAAGGACTCTTCTAATGACTCTTCTGGCTGAAAACTGCAGATTTGAGCATTAAATACACAAAAACTACAGCATCTTACAGAATAAGGGACACAGCGCTGGGAACAGCAGGTCTGACACTAGCTTGTTCTGTCCTCAGCCAGGGGGGCATAATCTATGTGACAGGTTCTCTTTAACACAATTCCTTTAGTAACAGTTGGTATAAACGGGACAAGTTATTGGCCCTTCTGGTGTTGCAACGTGTTACCAAACCTTCCTACAGGAAGACCCAGATCTTGAAGATTGCTGTGTGGGTCACTTTTAAGTTATTTATTTTCATGGTAATGCTTTTGGGGTTATTGACGTATATATTTTGGATATTTTCACAGGAAAACTCTTATTACCAGCAAAGAAGACATCACAGGTAGGTAACCCATGGATGTCTGTAATCATGTCCTGGTTCTTGGTTCAGGTAATTTTTAAATAATTTGTTGTTGAAGTAGTAGCAAAACGTTGACTCAAACCTTTCATAATCAAACAGAATGAACATTTCAAAACTAAGGGCGACATGTATGATCGGGCTTTTCGCCCGTTTTTTGGCGTATACTGCGCCTCCCAGCCCGAATCCCGCTGTCGGACGCGGGGATGCAGTGTTAGGCGCAGTGTTCGCCACTTTCAGCTGCGCCCCGCACGAAGGGGCGGGCAGTGGGCGCGGGGTAGGCATTCCGGGGCGGGACGCGGCGCGCTCGAAAACTCCAAGGCATGTACGATGGCGAGTCGGCAAAGCGAGGCACATTGCAGCGCTCGGCAGCTCTGACAGGCAGACCTGTTTTTTTTTGGTCTAAATCCTCCGACAGAGGCGAAGTGAAGCAGGATCGGAACATGCGAGGAAACATAGAAGATCGCGACAGAAATCACGGCGCTCCGCTCCGTGCAGCAGGAGTATGATTCCGAAAAAAAAATCGCCTTTATAAACGGCGGGAAAAACAGTGTCTGAAGAGAGTGAAACTGTTAGAAAAAATAACATAATTTAAAAAAAAAAGACACTTTCCAAAACATACTAAAATCGGTATCAATTTAAAGAGTTTTATTGTATTGTATAATTGCGGGAAATTACAGTAATTAAAAATTCTGTAAACTATTCTCTTGTGTCGGCATTGAACGGAGCCAATCACGTATAGGAGCAAAACAGTGAAACCATTAAAAACCTACTTGGGGAAAGGATTGACCTGTCTGAATTCACTGGCGGGATAGTCAAAAAACGGTTAAAAAGAGAGAAGAATTAGAGTTGATTTGGCTGGAGCTTTAGCGGGGTAACTTGGCTTAACTCGGTCCAAGCAGAAATAGGAGCGTAAAAGACCCCATTCTAGTCTACATGGAGGAGTTTTTTGAGCAACCATTTTTTCTAGATATCCACGGCGGTTGATAATTCATATACTGTAAAAAAAACAGGAAGAAATGAGCTGTTTTTAGCTGATGCTAGCGGGTTGCTTTGGGCTAGCCCATGCCAATCAGTGCATTGCGAGCACTTTGTCCCTTAGATTAATAGTCTATGGTTTGTTAGATGTTGTGGCACATATGAATATCTTCGGTTGCACTCGCATTAGGTCTGGCTATGCAATTTAATCATAATAAATTAATTATTATTTAAATGTTTAAAACATTTTCAATATAAAGAGGCCGAACTCCTTCTATAAACTAAATCAATTAAATCCACCGAACAATCGCGTTTGTCACCGGGGACCGGCGCTACAAAGGTATTGAATAGAGAGAATTGACGGGAAATACCCAGTAATTCAAATTTGTGTGTGAAGCTATTATCATTTGGTCGGCAGATTGCCTGACAATCAGAATAGGAGCGGACCAAATGACCATTTAATATCTATGGAGACGTTTGGACCAATAACAAATCAAAAGGCGGGACAGTTCAAGATACAGTAATAAAGACAAAAAGAGTGTTTGGCTGAGCTAGCGTTGGCTTGGATATCCGCCAATCAGTGCGCGAGCTACTTCCTCCCATTATTGTCTATGGAGAGGTACGGGCGCTCTGAAATCTCGGCACTCGCGCGTTGCGGCGATGAAGTATTGATTAAAAAATGATTTTTTTTTATTAAGTGTTAAACATTTTCAGATAAAGAGCAGAAACCTTCTTTACAAATAAAGCAGTTAAAACCAGGAACATACGAGTTTGTCGCCGGAGACGGCGCATACTTAGGGAATTGCAATAGAGAGAATTGACGGGAATATATCAGTAATGCAAATTGTTATAGCTATTCTCATTTGGTACAGCATAAACCGCCACATAGAAAAGGAGATGGACATATGTCCCATTATATCCTATGGAGAATAATTGACCAATCATATTCAAAGGCTGGGAAGTTCTAAAATACAGTAAAAATGCTAGAAAACTAGTGATTGGTTGATGCGTGCGGGGTCTCGTCTCGAGCTTAGCCCTATCAGTGCTGCGAGCTATTTCTCATAGAGTTATATGGGGAATATGATATTCGCGAGCTGCGCTATGTGATTGGCTAAGGTTAAAGAGGATGGCCGTTTATTTGGACCAATGGGAGATGCGAGCGACGCTCTATGGGTCTTTTAAATGCATTCTGAAATAAAAAACTGTACATGGCCGAAGTCAATATTAGGAACATCAGAAGTGGTCTCGTTGTGTATATAAAACGAATGATAATTATGGGTGGTAACGAAAAAAAAATATTAAAATCATAAAATTATGTTTATATCTCTATTTTCGTTGTGCACCCATACTTATTGATCCTTGGCTTAACGAAAATAAAGAAAGAAATAAACATGTTTTTATTGATTTAATTTTTTTTTAGTTGTTCCGCCATATTTATTATATCGTTTTTTATACAAATCGGGAAACTTCTGTAGTGTTATAATTTGATTTCGGCCATGTACAGTTCGATTTTCAGATATGCATTAGAAAAACATAGGAGCGTCCGTTGCTCTCCCATTTGGTCCAAATAACGGCGCCTCTTTTAACTTAGCAATCACAGGAGCTACGCTCAGAATTTCTTTTCCATAGAACTTTTATGAGAATAGTTAGCTCGTGCGTGATGATTGGCTAAGCTGGACCGGCCCCGTCCTGCTTTAACAATCAGCTCGTTTTTGCATTTTTATGATATTTTGAACTGTTCTAGCTTGTGAATATGATTGGTCATTTTTTTTCTCCATAGGATATAATGGGTCTTTGTCGCTCCTATTTGGATATTGGTGGTTTATGACGACATATGAGAATTAGCTTAAACAAATTGAATTACTGATTTCCCGGCGATTATCTCTATTGCAATTCCTATGTGCCGCCTGGGTCTCGGTGACAAACGAGATTTGTTCGGGGTTTTTAACCTGCTTTCATTGTAAAGAAGTGTTCTGTCTCTTTATCTGATAATGTTTAACTTAATAAAAATGATTTTTTTTATTAATACTTCATGCCGGCACGGCGCCTCCTGAGAGCCGAGATTTATGAGCGCCATCTCTCCATAGACTATCACATGGGAGAAGTTTAGCTCACGCTCTGATTGGCTGGGATATCCAAGCCCGCGCTAGCTACAGCCAATCAGCTCTTTTTTTTTTCTTTCCGGTCTTTTACTGTATTTTGTACTGTCCCGCCTTTGATTTTGATTGGTTCAACTTATCATAGTGAAATAAGGGGACATTTGTAGATCCTTATTCTGATTGGTTTAATATCCTTTCATTATGTTAGAATGGTGCCACTGTCGATCATATATGATTGGTCAAAATGCTCATAGGATATAATGGGGTCTTTGTCGCTCCTTTTATGATGGCAGGCTTCTGTCGACCGATGAGAATAGCTGTATGAAAACAATTTGAATTAATGAATTTCCCGGCAACCTTCTCTATTGCAATTTCCCTATGTAGTCTGCCTGTGGTCTCGGGCGACAAACGCAATGTTCTGGTTTATAACTGTTTTATTTGTAAAGAAGGGTTCTGGCTCTGTTATCTAGATAATGTTTTACATTTAAATGAAAAATAATTTTTTTCATTTATACATTCATGTCAGCACGGGCTGTATAGCCACAGAGATTGCATTGGCACATCTTCCATAGACTATTTAATGGGAGAAGTACTCTGAGCCTGCTGATTGGTGATAGCCAAGCCCCTCGCTAGCGTCAGCCGAATCAGCTCTTTTTCTGTCTTTTTACTGTGATTTTGATTACCCCCGCGTGGTATTGATTTGGTTCTTACTTCTACATAGTTTTAAAGTGGTCTCTGTCGGCTTTTCTTTCTGAGTGGCTGAGTAGCGAGCCCCTCGCTTAAGCTTTAGTCAATCACTTTTTCAGCATTTTTTACAGTATTTTTGAACTGTCCTGCCGTGGATTCTGATTGTCTTAACTTCCCATAGGTTTTAATGGTTCACTGTCGCGTACTATTCTGATTGGTGTCCGGTTTTATGGCCGACAATTCAGAATAGCTTTCTGATTTTGAATTACTGTATTTTCAATGGAATTTCCATTATCGAATTCTTGAATTAGGATATAGAGGGTAAGTGGATTTTGTTTTATGTATTTTTTGTATTTTTTAGGTGTACATGTCTTTTCCTGAGAATGTTGATCGCCTTATTAAGGCGGATTTTTGATTCAGACTCCGCACCGAACTTTCTGGAAATGATTTCTCGCTGTTCAGCCGGTCTCGCATCGGAACTGTTTATTCTGGTGCAAGTCCCGCACGTGCGCTAAGTCACGCACTGCGCCTGTCCCGCACTATGCCCGCACACACACTGGCGAGGCAGGGAACTTTTGCCCGCATGGTTAGAAGCGCACCGCCCTCGGACGGTCGAATCTTAGGCGCAGCGCCGCTGTTGCGTCTCAAGGTCCCCGTCACTCGCCCCACACACTGGCAAGGCGCGGCGGACTTTTCCCCACATGTATGTCCGCACTACAGTCCGGCGCCGAATCATAGGCGCAGCCCGCAATGCGGCCTCGGACCCTGCATGGCCTAAACACATGGGGCGCGGCGTGGGACTTTACATGCTATGTATGAGCGCGCCCTGGATCCGAAAATAAATAGGCCATGATTCCGCCGGAAAAACTGGCGGAAAGGTGCGCCCCGACCCTGGCGAGAGTTTTTTCTCATGCTCGCCCGTAATGACTTTACATATACAGTAGCTCAAAAAAGTAAGTACGCCCCTCACTTTTTTGGAAATATTTTATTATATCTTTTCATGGAACAACACAAGATATGACACTTTTTTACACAATGTTAAGGGTAGTGTAACACCGCCTAAGTGAAATGGACAAAATTGTACCAATTTGCATTTTTCCTCCACGGGTCATGTGGACTCATTATGAAATAGGAAAGAGAGGAGATGGCGCTCTTCTTTGAAAGTACATCTGATATTAAAATCAAGTATAATAACGTTAAGGTGCTCACCTGATGGTGTTGTGCGAACTATTATAGAGGCACAACACTCATAAAAACTTGGTTGGCTTTAGAAAAGCCCTGGAGACAGCAGCCGCGTAGTCCTGGTCTCTAATGCCAGCAGGACATCAGGGAATCGTGGAAGACAAAATAAAGTAAAAATGGACCATTCGCTCGTATCTTGGAATGAATCCTCGTGTAGATTCAATGTAGGATAAAATGTTTACTTTATTCCAAATAAAACATTAAGGCCGTGTTCAGACGGCTTATGTTCACGATGATTTGTGAGCCGTATTGAGCGGCGAATCATAGCGCAGCCCCGCTCTGCCCCTCTCCCCCCCCGGCCAACACACCTGGCCAGGCGCGGGGGGCTTTTCCCCGCATGTTGACGCACACCCCCGGGGCGCCGAATCAAGGCGCAGCACCGCACGCCCCTTTGGGACCCCACTGCCCTAAAACAGGCGGGCGCGGCGGACTTTACATCAGTATGGCCGCCCCGGCCCCCCGACAAAAATCGGGCGCAATTCCGCCAGAAAACGGGCGGAAAATGCGCCGGCCCCGCGGTTCTACATGTGGCCCATGGTGTTTGCTCGCAGGCTATGCGTTTCTAGCCACAAAGGTTCTTCATCAGGGGCCGTGATGAAGAACCTTTGTGTTTAGAAAAGCGTAGCCTAAGCAAACCATGTGTGGACCGCTGGTTTTTAAAAAAAAGTATATTTTTTCCCTGCGCTGGAATTTTTCATTCCTACCGGGGACTTTTTCGTTTTTCACGGATACGTCCTGCATGCGGGCGCTTTTTCCAAACACGGGGTGCAGCACATAACAGAAGGGGGGTGATAAGGATTTTCCCGCAAGGGGCATGCGTTTCCAGCGGATATGAAGTGAAGTGAAGTTTTTGAAGTGGATGTCCAGGAATTTTGAACTGAGTACCCCCCACACCAGGACCTGAAGGAATGCAGCCAGGACAGTGCTGATGGGGGTTGTAATACCAAGCCACCCGTCACATTTATAAGAACCAAAATTAAAAATTCGGCCGGTGAGGGGGAGTGGGTTTGCCACTCATTTTTTATAAAAATTGTCTTTCGCCCGAGAAACCTAAATGAATTGTATTAGTTTTAAAAAGTTTCAAAAAGGCCCGGTTTCACACGGCTTATCCCACGTTTGGTGAGCTGTTTGACTCACAAATCCCCGTGAAAAAAGGGGCGGGCGGGGGCGGGGCCAGCGCTCCCGCCCCATAGACAATGCTTTTTTTAGGGCGCTTCCCCGCCGTAAAAAATGTGATGTCACTTTCTCCCCCCCGGCGGATTCGCCGAGGGGAGGGGGGCGACGTAACCACTGTTCTCTATGAGAGCAGTGGATTACCGTAATGACGGGACGGATTGGCCCGTACTGAACGCAAACCCGGGCGCGGAGTACGGGCCAATTTTTCCCCCCCAAATAAGCCTGTGAACGAGGCCCCAAAGCCAGCTGATTTTTTGTTAAACCCGAAAACTAGCACTGCCTTTTTTTGTAAAGATAAGGGGATTTCCAGTGGCCCCCAGATACCGACGGTATAATATTTTTGAAGTTTTAAACCAGCGGTTTTTAACAAATTATTCCATGGAACTGCGGGGATCGAATAGTCAGTCCCCATTGGGGAAAAGAGAAAAAAAAATGCAAAGGAATTGTTCCCCCACTGACCACATCATTTGAAGGTGAGCAACAATATTTTCCTTTGTAAAGGAAGCACCACCCCGGGACAATATACGAGGGAGGCTTCACCTGTTACTTATTTTTTTCAAAATACCTTTCTTTTTCAGAGCCAGCCAAAGGCAATGGGGTAAAGGGTACAGTCTGTAATTACATCTGGCGCACAACACCCTGACAGGGAGAACTGGGGGGAAAGCTTTTACAGTTGTACATTCTTCTGACTGTAAGCCAATAAAAAACAGTCATTTCAACAAGTAATTTACACTTTGCACTCAAGAAAAGAAAAGGTAAGAACTGGGCATCTTTCCTCTCCCTGCAGTATACTGGTGTCTGACTGCAAAGTGAAAAACCTATCTCCCAAAGGGGGTTTCCGTCTACCTATTTTGTTGCCCCAGTTTAGACTTTACTGTGTGTTTTTTTTGGGGGGAAAACACCAAATTCACGGGCCCCCCAATTAAAACGGTGGTTCTCCCCTTTTGGATATCTTTCCACTGTAATGGGGGTCCTATGTATATACAATTAGGCACCCCTTAGTAGTTTTATACCCCCCTTAAGGATTAGATTTATAGGTCCCCCAAAGGGGGTATTTAGGTCTCCATGGGGGGTTTGGGACAGGGGGGAACCTCTAGAGGAATGTACTAGGCCCCCCATTAGAGGGGATTAAATAGGTATAAAGGCCCCCCCCCTGGAAATAAAAGAGAAACCCCAGAGGAGGCATATAGGCCATAGTAGAGATACATAGGCCCACTGTAGTAGGAATATATGCTCCCTAGGGTAGGAAAATAGACCCCCAATAGAAGGTAAAAGCCCTCCAGTTAGTAGGTAGTTTCAGAGACCCCGCCTAAGGGTTTGGGGGGTATTGGGCCCCCCCGTAGAAAGTAGGTATAAGGCCCCCCGTAGACAAGTAGGTGTATAGCCCCTGAAAAGGGAATATAGAGGTCAACAAAAAAAAACCACAAAAAAGGGGGCATAATTTACCAAAAAAAACAAAGTACACTTTTACCAATGGCGATGGAACCCGCAGCAGCTTTATGGCCCCTTTTGCTGCATGGGAAAAAGTAGCAGGTGCCGTTAATTAATGGCATGTCTAGGTGCCCAAATTTACACCCGCATGAAAAAGCCACATTATAACACAGGGAAAAACTGCAAAAAAGCAAAATACCCGTAAAATTTCATATGGATAAAGCGATACAGAGGGGAACGCCATCTGTACAGATACACCATTTGGGGTAACGCTTATATCACCCCAAACAAAAAAAAAAAAAAAAGATTGGGGCAAGCCCCCAGCACTTTAAAAAGGTGCACTGCACAAAAAATGTACCCCAAGCTCCCGTATTTTAGGGGGAAAAAAAACATGTGGGAAAAATATGAAAATTTTGAGGTATTATTTATACGTAGCTACAGTAACCAAGCTCGCAAGCCAAGGGAAAGGGTCCCAAGTCTTTCGAGTCCCTACACTGTCAAAAAAAAAAAACCCCAAAAAAGGGACATAATTTTTCCAAAAAACACAAAGCCACTTTCAGTCAATGGATGGATACCAGCAGCAGGTTCAAAGGCCCTTAGCGCTTGGGAAAAGATAGCAGTGCCGTTAATTAATGACAAATCTCTAGGGCCCAAATTTACACCAGCATGCAAAAAGCCCCATTATAACACATGGGAAGTGCTAAAAAATGCAACAATACCTGATAAAATTGCATATGGTAAAGCGTACAGAGGGGAAACCCATCTGTCGATAACCAGCTGGGGAAAAAGCTTATATCACCCACAAAAAAAAAAAAAAAAATTAGTGGGCAGCCGCCCACACTTTGAAGGTGCAGAAAAAACTTGACCCAAAGCCCCAGTATTTTAGGGGAAAAAAAAATAACATGCTGGGAAAAAAATTTTAAATTATGAGTATTAGTTATACAGTAGCTACAGTAAAACGAAGCCGCAAACCAACGGCAAGGCTCCCCATGTCTTGCGAGTCCCTCACTGTACAAAAAAACAAAACCACAAAAATGGGACATAATTTACCAAAAAAATACAAAGTTTTCACTTACAGCTCAAGGGGATGGATCCACAGCAGGCTTCTATGGGCCCCTTTCTGCAGGAAAAGATACAGGGGCCGTTTAAATTTAAAGAGCAAATTCTAGGTGCCAATTCAACCACCAGCATGCAAAAAGCCCCTTATAACACAGGGAGACTGCTAAAAAAAGCCAAAAATACCCCATAAGAATTTCATATGGGTAAAACGATACGGGTAACGCCCTCTGTACAGATACACCATGCTGGGTAACAGCTTAATCACCCCCAAACAAAAAAAAAAAAAATGTATGTGGGGAAGCCGCCCCCCTTTGAAGGTGCACTGCCAAAAAAAACTGTACCCAACCCCCAGTATTTTAGGGCAAAAAAAATAAATGCTGGGGGAAAAAAATGAAAATTTTTGGGTATTAAATTGAACAGTGCTACAGTAACGCAAGCTCCAAGCCAAAGGCAAGGTCCCATCTTGCGAGTCCCCCACATGTAACAAAAAAAAAACCAAAAAAAGGGGCATAATTTTCCAAAAAATACAAAACTAAACTCAGCTCAATGGTGATGGATACCGCAGCAGGGTTCTAGGGCCCTTTTTCTGCATGGGAAAAAGATAGCAGGTGCCGTTAATTAAGAGCAAATCCTGGGGCCAATTCAACCACATGCAAAAAGCCAATTTTATAACACATGGGAAACTCTAAAATGCAACAAAACCCGAAAAAAATTGCATATGGAAAAAGCGATACGAGGGTAACGCCATCGTACAATACCCATGTGGGTAAAGCTTTTACACCCACAAAAAAAAAAAAAAAAAATGTTGTGGCAAGCCGCCCAGCACTTAGAAGGTGCATGCCCAAAAAACTGTACCCCAACTCCCCCGTATTTTTTGGGCAAAAAGAAACATGCGGGGAAAAAAATGAAAAATTTTGAGGTATTTATTAACAGTAGCTACAGTAACGCAAGCCGAAGCCCAAAGGCAAGGGTCCTCATTTTGCGGTCCCCCCAACGTCAACAAAAACAAAACCCAAAAATGGGACAAATTTACCCAAAAAACCAAAAAGCTACACTTACAGCTCAATGGCGATGGAAACCCGCACAGGCTTCTTGGCCCTTATCTGCATGGGAAAAGATAGCGGGGCCCTTAATAATGGCAATGCTCTAGGTGCCAATTCACACCAATGCAAAAAAACCACATTATAAAAACATGGGGAAAACTGCTAAAATCAACAATACCTGATAAGAATTTTCAATGGATAAAGGATACAGAGGGGGAAAAGCCCTCTGTACAGATACACCATGCTGGGTAACAGTTATATCACCCCCAAACAAAAAAAAAAAAATGTATGTGGGCAAACCCCAGCACTTTGAAGGTGCACTGCACAAAAAACTTGTACCCCCAAGCCCCAGTATTTTTGGGCAAAAAGATAACATGCTGGGAAAAATATGAAAATTTTGAGTTTAGTTGATACAGTATACATAAACGCAAGTCGCAAGCCAACGGGAGGCTCCTCATTCTTCGAGTCCCCACAAATGTCAACAAAAACAAAACCCCAAAAAGGGACATAATTTACCAAAAAACTACAAAGCTACACTTACGCTCAAAGGCTATGATACCAGCAGCGGGTTCTATGGCCCCTTATGCTGCATGGAAAAGATACAGGTCCGTTAATTAATGAGCAAAGCTCTAGGGGCCAATTACACCAGCAACAAAAGCCACAATTTTTAACACTGGGAAGACTGCAAAAAGCAACAATACCTGATAAGAATTGCATATGGATAAAGCGAACAGAGGGTAACGCCCTCTTAAGATCACCATCGGGGGAAAAGCTTAAAATCACCCACAAACAAAAAAAAAAAAATTATGGGGGCAAGCCCCAGCACTTAGAAGGTGCCTGCACAAAAATTGTACCCTAAGCCCCCAGTATTTTTGGGCAAAAAGATAACATTGGGAAAAATATGAAATTATGAGGTATTAGTTGATACAGTAGTAAGAACGCAAGCTCCAAACCAAAGGGGAAGGCCCTCTGTCTTGCGGTCCCACACTGTCAACAAAAACAAAACCACAAAAAAGGGGGCATAATTACCAAAAAAATACAAAACTACACTTACAGCTCAAGGGTGATGGATACCAGCAGCGGGTTCTATGGCCCTATGCGCATGGGAAAAGATAGCAGGTGCCGTTTTTAAATTTAAAGGCAAATGCTCTAGGGGCCAATTTACACCCCGCATGCAAAAAACCACATTATAACACATGGGAAAGACTGCTAAAAATGCAACAATACCTATAAGAATTGCATAGGTAAAACGATACAGAAAAGGGTAAGCCATCGGGACAGATACACCAGCTGGGGAACACTTTTATCACCCACAAAAAAAAAAAAAAAATTATGTGGGCAACCGCCCGACTTAGAAAGGGGCACTGCACAAAATACTTGTACCCTAAGCTCCCAGTATTTTTAGGGGAAAAAAAATAACAGTGGGAAAAATAAAATTTTTTTAGGTATTAGTTGTACAGTAGCTACAGTAACGCAAGCTCGCAAGCCAACGGCAAGGCTCCCCATGTTTGCGAGTCCCTCACTGTCAACAAAAAACAAAACCAAAAAAGGGGACTAATTTACCAAAAAACTAAAAAAAGCTACACTTTCACTCAATGGGGATGGGTACCCAGCAGCAGGGGTTCATGGCCCTTTTGCTGCATGGGAAAAATAGCAGGGGCCGTTAATTAATGAGCAAAAGCCTAGGGGCCAATTTCCAAACCCGCAGCAAAAGCCACAATAACACAGGGAAGACTCTAAAAATGCAACAATACCCGATAAAATTGCATATGGTAAAGCGAACAGAGGGAAACGCCATCTGTACAGATAAACCCTGCTGGGGAAAAAGCTTTTAAAAACCCACAAACAAAAAAAAAAAAAAGTATTGGGGAAGGGCCCCCCAGCACTTAGAAGGTGCACTGCACAAAATTACTTTACCCTAAGCTCCCCAGTATTTTAGGGCAAAAAGATAACATGCTGGGAAAAAATGAAATTAGAGGTATTAGTTGTACAGTAGTACATAAACGCAAACCCGCAAGCCAACGGGAAGGCTCCCCATGTCTTGCGAGTCCCACACTGTCAACAAAAAAAAACCAAAAAATGGGCATAATTTCCAAAAAAAAACCCAAAACTACACTTACAGCCAATGGCTGATGGAAAACCAGCGCAGGCTTTTATGGCCCCTTTTCGCATGGAAAAGATAGCGGTGCCCTTAATTAATGAGCAAATGCCTAGGGGCCAATTCACACCACATGCAAAAAGCCCCATTTTAACACATGGGAAAACTCTAAAAAAAGCAACAATACCCGATAAGAAAATTTCATAGTTAAAACGATACGGGGGTAACGCCATCTGTACAGATACACATGCTGGGTAACACTTAATCACCCACAAAAAAAAAAAAAAAAATGTATGTGGGGAAACCCCCAGCATTAAAGGGCACTGCACAAAATACTTGACCCTAAACTCCCCGTATTTTAGGGCAAAAAGATAACAGCTGGGGAAAAAAATGAAATTAAAAAGGGGATTAGTTTAACGTAGTACAGTAACGCAAGCTCCAAGCCAAAGGCGGCTCCTCAGTCTTGCGAGTCCTACATGTCAACAAAAAACAAAAACCACAAAAATGGGAATAATTTACCAAAAAACTCAAAGCTAAAAATTTAAGCTCAAGGCTGATGGATACCACCAGGCTTCTTGGCCCTTAGCTGCATTGGGGGAAAAATGCGGTGCCGTTAAATTTAAGAGAAAATGTCTAGGTGCCAATTCAACCCATCAAAAAGCCAATTATAACACATGGGGAAAAATCTAAAAATGCAACAATACCTGATAAGAATTGCATATGGATAAGGATACAGAGGGTAAAGCCATCGTACAGATACACCATCTGGGGAACATTAAACCCCCACAAACAAAAAAAAAAAAAAGTATGTGGGGGCAAGCCGCCCAGCACTTGAAGGTCACTGCACAAAATACTTGTACCCTAAGCCCCGTATTTTAGGGCAAAAGATAACATGCTGGGAAAAATATGAAATTTGAGGGATTAGTTGATACAGTACTACAGTAAAACAAACCGCAAGCCCAAAGGCAAGGCCCTCATGTCTTGCATTCCCCCACACTTCAACAAAAAAAAAAAACCACAAAAATGGGGGCATAATTTACCAAAAAAACAAAGCTACACTTACACTAATGGCTGATGGAACCAGCGCAGGTTCTATGGCCCTTATGCGCATGGGAAAAGATAGCAGGTGCCTTAATTAATGAGCAAATGCTCTAAAGGGGCCAATTAACCCCCAGCATGCAAAAAGCCAATTATAAAACATGGGAAGCTGCTAAAAAGCAAAAAAGTGTTATAAGTGGCTTTTTTTCATGCTGGTTGTGAATTGGGAGCTAGGCATTTGCTCTTAAATTTAACGGGGACCTGCAAACTTTTCCCATGAGCATAAGGGCCATAGAAGCCTCGCTGGTATCCTAGCCATTTGGGTGTAAGTGTAGCTTTTTAGTTTTTTAATATAAGGTCCCCTGAGGTGGGTAGTTATATATTCAATTTTGGTAATAGGTATATAATAAATTCCCCCGAGTTTTTAAAAGGTATAATGCAGCCTGTATTTAGGGAGGGAATCCTCCTTCTGACTAATTTAAAAAAAAAAAAATAAATAAAAGATACCACCCACCTTATTCGTCTGCTAAAAAGCCCATGCCAAAGAGTTTTTGTCTGTGGGGACCAGTCCCCCGACTTCTAACCCAGGGAAAAATACTGCGTAAAAGCGTGATAACATTGTTATATCGGTCGCCTGCCCCCACTTTCCCATGGTAGGCTGTAGGCATGCCTCCAGCCCACAGTAGTACAAAAAATTTAACTGTACCGAGGAGCTTGGTGCCCACCCGGGGCCCCTTAATTCATTCCAAGCCAGCAGCAGGATGTTTGGTCCTGGGGGGCCAGGGGGGATCCCAGTCCTCCATGGCATTTTGACACTGCTACTTGGGGGGCTGTGTCAAGTGGGGAATTGTTGGTGCCCAAAAAAAGCATCAGAATAAATTATAGTATGCCCGCAAATCCTAAACAAAACTGTGACTTGTGAAAGTACAATCATTGGGCAAATACCAGAACACAAAATTTTCAAAGCCAAAGAGCATTTTTACTGAAGAACCAAAGGGAGCACAAAGCCCAGGGTTTTTGGGGGATGTTTTTGGGGCACTTGCTGTCTAAAATTTTAATAAGTCAATGGGTGCGATGGCATCCACCCCTGAGTTCTTAAAGAACTCCAATTGTGAATTTTTTGCTTATTTTTGATAATTTGGGGAAAAACAAAGTGTTTCCTCCAAAAAAGGGGAGTAAATTTTTAAGAGAACCCATAATTAAAGCACCAGTTTGCTTAGTATCCAGGTAGTAAAAAAAATGAGCACTT